>AWOL01S0027670.1:5967-18011 GCA_000715115.1 Nicotiana otophora | reverse complement strand
GTGTCATTGATTTTGGGGGTTCTTGGGATCAATTTCTGCCACTCGCAGAGTTTGCTTACAATAATAGCTACCAGTTAAGCATTCAGATGGCTCCGTATGAAGCTTTATATGGGAGACGGTGTTGGTCTCCGGTGGGTTGGTTTGAGCCTGGTGAGGTTAGACTGTTGAGTACTCACTTGGTTCAGGATGCTTTAGAGAAGGTCAAAGTAATTCAGGAATGGCTTTGCACGGCACAATCTAGACAGAAGAGTTATGGCGACAGAAAGGTTCGTGATGTTGTTCACATGGTTGGGGAGAAGGTTCTGCTCAAGATTCACCTATGAAGGGTGTGTTGAGGTTCGGGAAAAATGGCAAGTTGAGCCCTCGGTATATTGGGCCTTTTGAGATACTTAAGAAAATTGGAGAGCTGGCTTATGAACTTGCTTTGCCACCTAGTCTATCAGGTGTTCATCTAGTGTTCCATGTATCCATGCTCCGAAAGTATGTCGGGGATCCGTCTCACATTTTGGATTTCAGTACAATATAGTTGGATGGTAATTTGACTTATGATGTGGAGCCGGTGGCTATTTTAGACCGGCAGGTTCGAAAGCTGAGGTCAAAGAACATAGCATCAGTAAAGGTGCAATGGAGAGGCCAGCCAGTCGGAGAAGCTGCTTGGGAGATTGAGCAGGAGATGCAGAGCAAATACCCACACTTATTTGAGACTCCAGGTATTATTCTTAACCCGTTCGAGGACAAACGTTTGTTTAAAAGGGGGAGAATGTAACGACTCGGCCGATCGTTTTGAGTATTATAATCCCATTTCCCCATTTACTGCTCAAATTGTGAATTATAGTTGTTATTTGGCTTGCCGGGGTAATTGGTTTGGGTCCGGTAAGGTTTTGAAATAATTTGGAGCACTAAGTTCCAAGGTTTAGAATTTAAGTTGAAAAGGTTGACCGGATGTTGACTTATGTGTAACGACCCCGGAGAAATGTTTGCTAAGGAAATTAAGGTTTGGTAGTGCCGATGTGTAAAGGAAACATTTTATCAGAAAAAGGGTCATTTCTGTGACCACTATGCGGTCGCAGAATCACTCTGCGGACCGCATAATGGTCGCAAAGTGGATCAGTAGAGGGGCAAGATTTGAGGAAAGTCTGCGGTGCACTATGCGACCGCAGACCTGTTTTGCGGTGCATTATGCGACCGCAGAACAAGTATGCGGACCACATAATGACTGCAGACCGGATCAGTAACACCCAGCTTTGGAGGCCAAATTATGCGGCCATTATGCGGACCGCATACCTGTTATGTGATCGCATATGCGACCGCATAACTGCGTCGGAACTTCCATTCTTTCTAATCTTTGACCTGACCCAATTTTGATTTATAGCCCTTGAAGCTCATTGTTTAGCCAAAAATCTAATATTTTAGAGAGAGGTGAGAGCATTTTGATGATTCCAATAGCTCCGTATGGTGATTTTGGACTTAGGAGCATGTCCGGAAAATTATTTGGAGGTCCGTAGTAGAATTAGGCTTGAAATGCCGAAAGTTGAATTTTTGAAAAGTTTGACCGGGGGGTTGACTTTTTGATATCTAGGTCAAAATCCGATTCTGGAAATTGGAATAGCTTCGTTATGTCATTTATGACTTGTGTGAAAAATTTGAACTTGTTGGTATGTTCGGACGGTGTCCCGAGGGCCTCGGGTGAGTTTCAAATGCTTAACGGATCGAATTTATATTTGGAGGAGGAGCTGAAGCAGCCGGGCTGCTGGTGTGATCGCACCTGCGCGAAAAAGGGCCGCAGGTGCGAGCTCGCAGATGTGAGGAATGATTCGCAGAAGCGAAAATGCAGAGGATGTCCAGGCACCGTGGGTGCAAAACAATCACCGCGGGTGCGAAAACAGTCATCGCGGGTGCGAAGATTGCGGGTGCGAAAACAATCATCATGGGTGCGAAGTCCGTAGGTGCGAAGAAATCATCGCGTATGCGAAGACCGCAGGTGCGAAGAAATCACCACGGATGCGAAGACCGTAGGTGCGAAGAAATCACCGCGGATGCGAAAATCTTGGACAGAATGTTAAAAACAGAGGGGGTTTCGAGTTTTGCAATTTTTGGACCTTCAAGCACGGTTTTTGGGGCGATTTTGAGAGAGAATTCAAGGAAAACATGAGGTAAGTCACTTGTGATCCTTTTTACTCAATAATATTGAATTATCATTAATTAATCCGACTAGATTACATATTTTTGAGGTGTAAATCAGGTGTTTGAACTTAGGGATTTGAAAATAAGATTTGAAGATTTGGAGGTCGAGTTGAGGTCGGATTTTGGTAAAATTAGTATGGTTAGACTCATGGTTGAATGGGCTTCCGAATTTTATAACTTTTATCAGATTCCGAAATGTGGGCCTCACAGGTATTTTTGCGGCGTAATTTCAGATTTTTGGAAAATATTAGTATTTTGATATGGAATTAATTTCTATAATTTTTGTGGGCAGAATCAAATTAATTGTGACTAGATTCTAGCCGTTTAGAAGTCGATACGCGCAGAATGAAATTTCTGGAGCATTTCTTAGCTTGCTCGACATTGGATTTTGCTTGTTCGAGGTAAGTAACTCTTCTAATGTTGGAATTGAGGGTATGCACCCTGAATATATGTATTTCGTGAATTGTTGGGAGGTGACGCACATGCTAGGTGACGGGCGTGTGGGCGTGCACTATAGAAATTGTGGCATAATTGTTTATGTGGAATTTTGTAGTTAAATGATCTTGGCATTTTTCATGCGATTTTATGAGTTAAAGAAATGGAGCTGAAAAGCATATTAAAAATCATGTTGAGGCTATGTGCCAGTATTATTGGGACCCACGGAGGCCATATTGTTGTGAAATATTTATTTTAAAATGAAAATTCATATTCAGTCATATTCATTTTATTGCGTATCATATCCCAGTCTCTGTTGTTATTTATTGATACATCATTTGTTTGAGCCATTCTCATGACATTGTGATCCCATGAAAGAGAGACTGGAGAGATTGATGACTGAGGGAGGGCGAGGGCCTGATTGTGAGGATATTTTTGGGATCGGGCTGCACGCCGCAGCATGCCTTGTTGGTTTTATATATATTATATTATTGCACGTGAGTTGGCCGTGCGGATCTATATATTATACTATTGCACATGACTTGGCCATGCGGATCCAGATATTATTATAGCACGTGAGTTGGCCGTGCGAATCCAGATATTATTATTACACGTGAGTTGGCCGTGCAGCACGTGAGTTGGCCGTGCGGATCCTTATATTATTATTGAACGTGAGTTGGTCGTGCAGCACGTGAGTTAGCCGTGCTGATCCAGATATTTATATTATGGCACGTGAGTTATCCGTGCAGAACGTGAGTTGTCCATGCTTATAGCGCTTGGGCGGTAAGAGCCCCTCAAGAGTCTGTACACCCCCAGTGAGCGCAGTCGACTATAAACAGGGATCGGGCTTCTCGCCGCAGCAGGTATTGTATAGCGCTGAGTGATTGAGTGTGCTAAGCACAGTGAGAGAGAATGCGACACAGTAAGATTGAGTACTCTGAGAGTGTGAGTACATGAGTACAATATCTGAGATACATTGCATTGACATGCACACATGACATATATGCATAGAGACGTATTTTCCTCATGTTGTACGGTATCATATTATTCATGATTTCTCACACATTTTGACAGATGGGCATAGTGATGCTTTTGGAGAAATTTATTGGTTCCAAGCAATTCATATTATTGGCAACTTCAGCAAAAGATTTGAGTTTTCACTGATGGATTTGAAAGGAAGAACTATTATTTTTGAAATCATGATTTGGCTGAGCATTTTATCTCTAAGTTACTTCTGGTATTATTTGCTTATTGTTCTTATGGACTATTGTCGACTATTAGTTTTGGACCTGAATTTGGTAGAAGCTCGCCACTACTTTCAACCTAAGGCTAGGTTGTTACTTACTCAGTACATGGGGTCGGTTGTACTAATACTACACTTCTGCACATTGCGTGCAGATGTTGACTGATGTTGTTGCTGTGCTCGATGGTTGCGGGATTTGAAGATGTACCTGTATTCCTGTTGTAGCTGCCTCTTGTTCATGATAGCCTTAAATTATAAAAGCTCTGTTTATGTACCATTTAAACAGACTATGCATTTATTTCATTTCCGCTTTGTATACTCTATTCTTAGAAGCTCATGATTTGTACTACCAATTCTTGGGGATTTTATAAGATCAGGATCTTTATTCACTTAAATTGGTTAGTTGGAAATTGGCTTACCTAACGAGATGGGTTAGGTGTCATCACGACTAGTTAGATTTTGGGTCGTGACAACAATGCACCGATGTGTAAAGGAAACATTTGGTCGGAAAAGGGTCATTTCTGCGACCACTATGCGGTAGCAGAATCACTCTGCGGACCGCATAGTGGTCGCAAAGTGGATCAGTAGAGGGGCAAGATTTGAGGAAAATCTGTGGTGCACTATGCGACCGCAGACCTGTTTTGCGGTGCATTATGCGACCGCAGAACAAGTATGCGGACCACATAATGAGCGCAGACCGGGTCAGTAATGCCCAGCTTTGGAGGCCAAATTATTCGGCCGTTATGCGAACCGCATACCTGTTATGCGATCGCACATGCGACCGCATAACTGCGTCGGAGCTTCCATTCTTTCTAATTTTTTACCCGACCCAATTTCAATTTATAGCCCTTGAAGCTCATTTTTTAGCTAAAAATCTGATATTTTAGAGAGAGGTGAAAGCATTTTAGAGAGAGAAAGTGAACACTTAGTCATTTATCCATCAATTCTTGTTCAATGTTTGAAGATTTTACAAGGATCTTGCTAGGGCTTCAAAGAGATTTGGGCCATTCAGAGCCGGATACTCATGGGAAAGGCATTGTGACCGATTGATTGAGCTTGGTTCGAGGTAAGTGGATTGCCTAACCTTGTGTGTGGAAAATCCCCTTAAGATTTGGAACTATTGTGCTATGTGAGCGCCGTGTACGTGAGGTGACGAGTACGTACACGGGCTAGTTGTGGTAAAACCCAATTTTCTTGCTGAGCAGCAACATGTTTTCCTGTTATTTTGAGTTATACCATTTTAATGAATACTAATCTATTTTCATTCTTAATTGAGTTATTCCAATAGGTGTAGCTATCATGTTCAATCTAATACAACATGTCTACGTGTCTTAATTGTTTATGTGAATTATGTGCAACATGCATATTGAATTTTCCTGCTTCTTCCCTGACTGGTACTTAGGCTAAATTGTAAGAATTTCGTGATGTAGTTGTATTTCTATCACTCAGCTGCATATGTACTTTGGGACTACGGAATGGTATTTCGGGAGATCCCCCTGCACATTTACTTTGGAACTACGGAACGGTATTCCGGGAGATTCCCTGCACATTTACTTTGGGACTACGGAATGGTATTCTGGGAGATTCCCCTGCACATTTACTTTGGGACTATGGAACGGTATTCCGCGAAATTCCCCTGCACATTTACTTTGGGACTACGGAATGGTATTCCGGGAGATCCCCCTGCACATTTACATTTGGTACTACGAGACGGTATCTTTGGAGATCCCCTGTTGTGTTTTTTTTATGTGTACTGAGTTGTTACCTTCCATGATTCCATTGTTGTTAAATCTTAGCCTTTATTTTATTACGGTATTACACTCTACATTATTTTATTATATATATTTACCTGTAGGGCCCTGACTGACTTCGTCACTAATCGACCAAGGTTAGGCTTGGCAGTTACTGGGTACCGATTGTGGTGTACTCATGCTACTCTCTACATATGTTTTTCGTGTGCAGATCCGTGTGCACCTTATCAGCCGCACTATCAGTGAGCCGGGACAGCTTTGGAGACTTCAAGGTATATCTCCCGCGTGCGCAAACCTCGGAGTCCCGTTCTACTCTTTCTCATGTCCATTATCTTCTATATTTTCCTTGTTAGAATTCTGATGTATAGAGACACTAGATTTTTTCCTTCTGTAGGTTGTGATTCATGATGTTCCGGGTTTTGGGATTTGCTATGTATTATTGAACGGTTAAGTGTTAAAATTATGTTTTCATTTTATTATTCCGCAAATGTTAGGCTTACCTAGTCGTAGAGACTAGGTGCCGTCACGACATTATACAGAGAGGAAATTTGGGTCGTGACAACAAGTTTAATCCTTCTTGTGTGTATACTCGTATCAATTTTCCATAGGTATAAGCTTTGTACGGAATTTCCCCGTAACTACCCCTTAGAGTTTTTCTTACTCTTTCAGCAAATAAGGAGGGCAGGCCATCTATAAACTTAGCTTTCCAATGTTCATACTTATTTTCGGGTAATTCCATTACCCTACTCATAAAAGTATCTTTATACCATCTAAACTCGCTTAAGGTCCTACATCTAAGGCCATTTAGCAGAGTACAGACAGTCTCATTCTGATTGATAAATCTACCATTGAAATGTTCTAATATGGTAAGAACAACGGTATAAACAACATCTTCTCTATTTTTTACTAGAGCCATGCCTAAGTTATCAATTCCTTCGTCAGTGGCTATTGCATTAATAACCGAAGCCTTTTCCTCAATAGTTAAATAATTATCCCACCAGCCACGAAGTTGTCTAGTAAAAACCTGCAATAATCATTTTGCAAATAGTTCTATCTGTATTTTTTACACTTTTATAGATAGTTGCATACCTAAGAATTCTATGCACAAGAATAGTCAATTGTCTATCAGTCAAACCATCAAAATTCCATTCATAAATTTCGAAACCACTGTAAGACATATTAGTCTGATTCCAATCACGTTCCTCTATTAAGACATCTTGAGGAGTAGGACGAGAATAATAATAAATTTGTATTCTGGGTTTATCAGCATACTTACTATTTGGTTTAATAAAACCTTTGAGTTTATTAAACTCTGACCAAGTTTTATTTTTATAATCAGAAATAGTTTCAATGTTATCAGCAAAATTTTTTGATAAATCAATAGGTTTGACATTTAAACCAGATAAGTTTTTTATCAAGAAGTTCTTTTAAATCATTTAACGATTTAATTTAAAATCCTGAATCTCAGGAGGTCTTTGAACATGAGTAAGAACAATTTGAGCTTCTGATTTGCTTCCTGAAGTAGAGGCAATATCAGTTATCTTCTTGCCCGTACTCATTTCTTTTATCAAAATTGTTATTTCATCAAGTTTTTTATCAAGAGAACTAATATGTTCACGCAAAACTTTAACATATAAACTTAAATAATTATTTTGAGAAATTAAATTATTAATTTCTGCGATGCTGACTGCAGCAACATCTTCATCAATAAACTTTTGAAATGTAGTAAATGCAATACTTGTATTATTAGGTAAAATAAAAGGTGCTTGAGGTGGGTATATGGCTTTAGTAATATTACCACTCCCATCTTTATAAGATATTTCTAAAATCATTATGTAAAGCGGTAAATAACTAGGACTAATAGTAGGCAAAAGTCTATTATTAGAAAATAACTGCCTATTATAAGTGAAACTATTATCATCAAATTGAATGCAAATCCTACCATCCGGATTTTGAGTAATATGAGAATAATCAGTATTACTGACAACATTTGTTATTTGACTAGGGGATATAACCGAGTCCAAAGTCCAAGTAGTTGGAAAATTAATTTCTTCCCACTTAATAGGTCTCCTCGTGGTGACCCCAGACTTTGCAAAATTGGTTTCCATCAATATGGTCTGATCGGATGAATCATATAATTTACATCTAGTATTTAACGTAGATAATAATTTAAAATAAATTCTATAAGATAAACATATAAGTTCAGATCCAGGTGCATAATTATAATCATGCGTTTTCACATTTAATGTTAATGCATCAAGTATATTAACATCAGAAAGAGATAATTGGAGATTGGGTTGAGTATTGAAATATACTGGACCATAGGCCACAATAGATTCAATCGAACAAATTAGCGACTGTCTAAAATTCAAGTTTCTAGCTTCTCGAAGAGCTGCTAAAAATGTTCTGTTAACCCTTTAAGAGTTAATGGTTTAAAAGCAATTTGAACCATACCTATATGCAGATAATTATATTGATTTTTATATAAGTTAACATCATGTTTGTTTAACAAACGAATAGTCTGTTCAGACGAGTTTAAAGCTAAAGATTGCTCAGTAGTTTTTATCAATTGTTTTGAAGAAAGTTTATCAAACCATCCATAATCATAAATTGTTTTAATAGGGACTTTAGGAATTGTCCATTTGTTTAACAAATCAAGGTTTTGAGGTATATCTACCTCTTCAAGTCTGGTACTTTTAGTACTTGTTTCTCCCAAATCCATTCAAAAACATATCTATGTCGAATAATTCAGATCGATCACATATTTACCATGAAAGTTCCTAGGCTTTGATACCATTTTAACAGGATCGAGTAGGCTGGCGGTAATCCGCACGGCCATCCAGATCTAGCTATTTTTAATAGAAGTTACTGATGATAAACTTCGTGAAAAAATTATAAATTTGACTGCAAGTTCAAGTTCTAATTCTTCAAAATCTTTTGAAAAACAAAAGAATGAATTTGAATACTATGCGCCTTATTCTTTGTCAGAAATTAATAACCGACATAATAATAAAATTACACCAACCAGAGATGCTTCTTTCGATGATTTAAAGGTTGAAATTAAAAGTTTAAAAAGGGAGATTAAATCTCTTAAACAAAATCAAATGATTTGTGATCACATGATTACTCAGATAGAGAAAAATAATTCCCTAACTGAGTTATCTAATGATAAAAACCTGGGCTCTGATACTTCAATTATCTCTTTCTGATGTTAATATACTTGATGCATTAACATTAAATGTGAAAACCCATGATCATAATTATGCACCTGGATCTGCACTTATATGTTTATCTTATAGAATTTATTTTAAATTATTATCTACGTTAAATCCTTGATGTAAATTATATGATACATCCGATCAGACCATATTGATGGAAACCAATTTTGCAAAGTCTAAAGTCACCACGAGGAGACCTATTAAGTGGGAAGAAATTAATTTCCCAACTAGTTGGACTTTCGATTCGGTTATATCCCCAAGTCAAATAACAAATGTTGTCAGTAATACGGATTATTCTCATATTACTCAAAATCCGGATTGTAGGATTTGCATTCAATTTGATGATAATAGTTCCACTTATAATAGGCAGTCATTTTCTAATAATAGACTTTTGCCTACTATTAGTCCTAGTTATAATAGGCATTCATTTACTAATCGTAGACTGTTGCCTGATATTCAACATATTTCTCTTGTTGAACAAGTCTATATACCAGCTAGAAATCGTGCTGCATCTTTGCTGTGATGACCCAAAGATCATCTTATATTTTAGAACTCGAATCTGCGCTCTTAAGCCTTAAAAATCTCATTTTTTACCCTTCTCGATTTGCGTGCATAGTCCGGTCCGGTTTCCAAAAAGCTTTTATGTGTAAACTAATAAAAATAAGAATTTTTGCCTTAAAAGTTGATTTTAGTTGACTTCGGTTAATATTTTTTGTAAACGGGCCCGAATTCGTGCTTTGACGGTCCCGATAGGTCCGTATCGAACTATGGGACCTGGGCGTATGCCCGGAATCAAATTTAAAGGTCGCTAGCTTGAGTTATGAATTCTTGATGAAAATAAAAAGTTTGGAAATCATATGTTTTTAAGAATTGATTGATATTTGGCATTGTTAGTATCGGGTCCGTATTTCGGTTCCGGATCTCGATACAGATTCATTATGATATTTAAGACATGTTTGTGAAATTTGGTGAGAAACAGAGTTGATTTTACGTGATCCGGACGTCCAGTTGAGAAAATAGAAATTTTAAAGTGTTCTTGAGAATTTCATTTGAATTGGTGCAAGAATTTAGAGTTCTAGGTGTTATTTTGGCGATTTGATCACGCGAGCAGGTCTGTATGATGTTTCTAGACTTGGTGCATATTTGGTTTGGAGCCCCGAGGGCTCGTGTGAGTTTCGGATAGGCCACGGGATGTTTTGGACTTTGAAAATCTGGTTTTCCTGCAGAATCTTTGTTCTGGCATGTCCTTCTTCGCGTTCCGAAGGTACTCTAGCGAACGTGAAGAGTAAATTGGGCAGCTGGGGATTTCTTCTTCGCAAACGCGAAGGCTTGGTCGCGAACGCGAAGCGATGGGGGCGTTACCCTTCGCGAATTCGACAAGCCCATTGCGAACGCGTAGCGTTAGGCACTGGGGAGGGGGAGTCCGCCTTTTCTTCATCGCGAACGCGAGTAATGTCTCGCGAACGCGAAGACCAGGGAAGGGTTGCCTACGCGAACGCGAGCGCTGCCTCGCGAACGCGAAGGCTTGGCAGGCCATACACTTCACGAACACGACAGTGCTTTCGCGAACGTGATGAACACTGTCGCCCAGCACTTAACAAAATCTAAAATGGAATTTTTGCCAAAAAACTCATTTTTCTCAAAAACCAAACGGTGAGGGGCGATTTTTCAAGAGTCATTCCTTCCCCAAATTGTTGGTAAGTGATTCTAAATTATTTGCTTTTAGTTACCCATTAAATTTCTTGAATTTTTAACCTAAAATCTAGAGCTTTCATGGTAGAATTACTTGTTTTTCATGTTTCTCTATTTTTCTTATATTGTCTTATTCCTATGCCAAATTGCGTTTATTTCAAAGTTGAGATTGATATTATGGAACCAATTGTTGAAGTAAGGTTTGTACTTGTTATTCTCCTTGTTGTTATTCATGCGTTGCATTATGGTAAGGGAGAGTGTTAATGCACGAAGGGTGATGCCGTACCATATTGTGAGTGTTAATGCACAAGGGTGATGCCGTGCCATATTGTGAGTGTTAATGCACGAAGGGTGATTCCGTGCCATATTATGAGTGCTAATGCACGAAGGGTGATACCGTGCCATGATATGAGAGTAAAAGCACAAAGGTTGATGCCGTGCCATTTCTATTAATTTTATGGTGAGATTGAGAGTAAAAGCACGAAGGGTGATGCCGTGTATTTTTCTTTACTGTATTCATTATTCCTGTTGATTCATGGTATATTGACTGCTCCGGTGATCATTCTGTTGTAGTTCTTTATCTGTATTCCCCTCAGTATGTCTCCCCTCCCGACATTTCCTGTTTATTCTTCATTCCTGTTATTTGCATATACAATGTTAAATTGTACAAGTTGATTGTAGATGACTTGTCATAGCCTCGTCACTACTTCGTCGAGGTTAGGCTCGACACTTACCAGTACATGGGGTCAGTTGTACTGATGCTGCACTCTGCACTTTCTGTGTAGATGTTGATACCGGCTCAGGTTGATCGAGATTTGCTATTGGTCCGCTGTTCGTAGACTCAAGGTAGATCTGTCGGCATTCATAGACCTTGAAGTCCCCGTCTATCTTTTTATGTCCTACTGTTTTCTTTCATTCAGACAGTTGTATTTCTTTCAGACTATTACTTGTAGTAAATTCTAGAATGCTCGTGAATTGTGACTCCAGATCCGGGTGGTAGTTATTAATATAGTTTTATGATATTCCGCACTTATTATATTTCATTCTAGTTATTTATCGTTATTTACTGAATGGAAATAAGGAATTGGTTTAATGATTCTCTAACGTTGGCTTGCCTAGCAAGTAAAATGTTAGGCGCCATCACGGTCCCGTTAGTCGGAAATTTCGGGTCGTGACAGTTGGTATCAGAGCAGTAGGTTACATAGGTCTCACAATTTACGAGCAAGCTTAGTAGAGTCTGGAGGATCGGTACGGAGACGTCTGTGCATATCTTTTATTCTTCATAGTCTGGAGGCTATGAAGTTTAGGAACAAGTTTCACTTCTATTCTTCCTTGTCTTGCAATTTTGCTTTCTCAGAACTGATTGAACTCTTCTACTCTAATTCTCTCGCAGATGGCGAGAACACGTACCGCTTCCTCAGCTGAGCAACAGCCAGAGCCTCCAGTGATAGCTCCTACACGGGGCAGAGGTCGAGGCCGAGGCCGTGCCAGAGGCCGAGACAGGGGCAGGGCTCAGCCTAG
>AWOL01S0027663.1:0-10102 GCA_000715115.1 Nicotiana otophora | reverse complement strand
GCTTATCCTGTGTTCAATTATAAATATGTGACTTGTCGGGGAGGTTTTAGAATAAATTTGGAACATTTAGTTTCAAGATTTTAAGCCTAAGTTGAAATAGTTGGCCGGATGTCGACTTATGTGTAAACGACTCTGGAATAGAGTTTTGATGATTCCNTTGAACTATCATCTTTTTCAGATATTTTTGGGGCTAACATATAATTAAATAATTAATTTCAATAACTACAAAGATTCTACACAAAAGGGCACGATATTTTACTATACTAAAGGGCACTACATTACAATTACGGACATTACATTAAAATTACGGGCACAACATAACACTACAGGAAACTAAACAATATTAAAGCCACATATTAATATATGTACAACAATAAAATCTAAATAAGTTTAATTATTCCTAAAATAATAATTTATCTACTTTACTAATCGTTTAGCACATAAATAATTTAATCCAGATAAAAAATAACAAATTGATTTAATCACAAAGCAATCACGAAAATACATATACCACAGTAAAAAATAACTAATTACCATTTTTTATAACAACGAAAAACATTAATTATTCATAAATTAACAATTTCTCTATGTTACTACTTTTTTAGCACACTAATAATACAATCCGGATAAAAAATAACAAATTAATTAAATCGCAAAGCAATCACGAAATAACATAGAACACAATAAAAAATAACTAATAGGCATTTTTTTACACATGAGTTTTAACAAAAAATAACTCGGAATAACTCGATCTTAATATTTTTGAAAGTTGAAGATTTGATGATTTGGAGCCGAAACGAGCAAACCCACTACACGATAACGCCTTAGATACGATGTTAGCTTGCTACATGTAACGACCTGGCCGGTTGTTTTGAGTATTACAACCATGTTCCCCCATTTACTGCTTATCCTGTGTTCAATTATAAATATGTGACTTGTCGGGGAGGTTTTAGAATAAATTTGGAATATTTAGTTTCAAGATTTTAAGCCTAAGTTGAAATAGTTGGCCGGATGTCGACTTATGTGTAAACGACTCTGGAATAGAGTTTTGATGATTCTAATAGCCCTGTATGGTGATTTTGGACTTAGGAGTGTGAACGGAAACTTATTTGGAAGTCCGTAGTTAAATTAGGCTTGAAATGGTTAAAATAGAAAGTTAAGTTTGGAAGTTTGACCGGAGAGTTGACTTTTTGATATCGGGGTCGGAATCTGATTCTGGAAATTGGAATAAGTCAGTTATGTCATTTATGACTTGTGTGCAAAATTTGAGGTCAATCGGACTTGATTTGATAGGTTTTGATATAGAATATAGAAGTTGGAATTTCTTAGTTTCAATAGGCTTGAATTGGGGTATGATTCGTGTTTTTAGTGTTGTTTGGTGTGATTTGATGCTTCAATTAAGTTCATATGATGTTTTATGTTATGACACGAAATCCCCCACCGTTGGGACCGTGATGGCGCCTAACATCCAACTTGCTAGGCAAGCCGACGTTAAAGTATTTTGAAGTCAACTCTTATACATTGCAATAATTAACAGAAATTAAGCTATAACGAGTGCGGAATATTATAACAAATTCATCATTTACCACTTCCCGAATCTGGTGTCACAATTCACGAGCATTCTAGAATTTACTATACGTAATAGTATGAGAGAAGTACAACTGTTTGAATGAAGGAAACAATAAAACAAAAAAGATAGACAGGGACTTCAAGGTATGTGAACACCGACAGATCTACCTTGAGTCTCCGGATAGCGGGTCCAACAGCTAAACTCTCGATCAACCCGAGCCTGTACCAAAATCTGCACAAAAAGTGCAGAGTGCAGTATCAGCCATGTACTGGTAAATGTCGAGCCTAACCTCGACGAAGTAGTGATGAGGCTAAGACAAGACACCTACAATCAAACCTGTACAATATAACAGTGTATATACAAATAACAGTAAAGAACTAAACAAGTAATATCGGGAGGGGGAAACATGCTGAGGGGTAATACGAGGTAAAGAGCTACAGCAGAAGGATAACTTGAACAGTAGATATACTATGAACCAATAAGAACCAGTGAACACAACAAAGGAAAAATGCACGGCATTACCCTTCATACTTTTACTCTTATCCTCACAATGAAATTAATAGAAACGACACGACATCACCCTTCATGCATTAACTCTCATAACATGGCACGACATCACCATTCGTGCATTACACTCATAATATGGCACGGCATCACCCTTCGTGTATTACACTAACAATATGGAACGGCATCACCTTTCGTGCATTAACACTCTCAACCTCACATAAAGTCAATAGAAACAGCACGACATCATCCTTCGTGCATTAACACTCTCCCTCACCAAAACAATGAACAATAACAACAGGGAGATAGAAATAACAAGATCAGATCTTACTTCAACATTTGGTTCCACAATACCAACCTCTACTCGAATCAACACTCAATCAATACCGAAGTCCGTAAACATGATAAGAATGATCAACATCACAATTAACTCGTCTAAGCATGAATAATATGATCAAGGAAAGCAACAATTATAAGAAAAAGACCCACCCACATGCTATAACACAACAACAATGCATAGGTACACATTACATCACCTATATGTGGTACCCAACATCTAAACACGTACCAAATAGACAAATAAGTCCTAATCCCTCAAGCCAAGATTAACCACGACCCTTACCTCGCTCCAACAGCCAAACTCAAAGCTAAATCACAGCTTTTCCTTTCCCACAAGCCTCCGAACCGATAGAATCTAGTAAATTATTAACCAAACAATTCAATTTAAGCCTTAAGAACTACCCACGATTGTAAAGAATTCAATTTAGCCCATTTTTGAAGAAGTCAACAAAAGTCAATACCCGAGCCCGCTTGGTCCAAACCCGAAATTCGGACCAAAACCCAATTACCCATTCAACCTCGAGCCCGGTTATATAATTGGTTTTGGAATCCGACTTCAATTTGAGGTCTAAATCCCCAATTTATCAAATCCCTAGTTTCTACCCAAAAACCCCCAATTCCACCCTGAAAACCCTAGATTTTTAGGTTGAAATCTTAGGAAAATAGTGAACGATTGAAAGAAATTAGTTTAAGATCGCTTACCAATGATTTGGGGAAGAAATGTTCTTTGGAAAATCGCCTCTTGTGCTTCTAGGTTTGAAAATTTGGGAAATGAACCAAAAATCCTGTCTAAGTCCTATTTCATCAGCTGCAGATGTCGCATTTGTGACCTGCGAAGCCCGCAAATGCGAAGAAACAATCGCAAATGCGAAGTCCTTCACACCTCTGCTGTCTTCGCAATTATGAAGAATTATTCTCAAATGCAAACTCCGGATGACCGCAAATGCGACACTATCGTCGCAAATGCAAAGGGCGTCTTCCCGAGACCCACTTCGCAAATGCGGAGGTTATTTCGCAAATGTGAAACCTGTGTGGCCCATCTTCTCTTCACATTTGTGATGTGAAGCTTCGCAAATGCGAACCCTTTAGAGGTCGCAAATGCGATACCTGATCTCACAAATGCGAGGCCTGCAACAAGATCAGTTACACCAGCAAATTTTACCAAGTCCAAATTCACTTCGAAGCCTATCCCGAAACTCACCCGAGCCCTCGGGGCTCTAAACCAAAAGTTCACATTAGTCTAAAAATATCATATAAACTTGCTCGCGCGATCAAATCGCCAAAATAAAACTTAGAACTATGAATTGAATACCAAATCAAGTGAGATTTTTTCAAGAAAGCTTTGAAATTTCTATTTTCACAACCGGACGTCCGAATCACGTCAAACCAACTCCGTTTCTCACCAAATTTCACAGACAAGTCATAAACCTGGTATTGGATCTATACCGGATTCCAGAACCAAAATACGGACCCGTTATCCAAAAAGTCAAACTTTGGTCAAACATTTCAAATTCAATAAGCCTTTAACTTTCAAATTTCGATAACGTCCGATATCTCGAGCTACGGAATTCCGAATTCGATTCCGGAGATACGCCCAAGTCCCAAATCATGGTACGGATCCACCGGGACCGTCAAAATACAAATCCGGGTGAATTTATAAAAAATGTTGACCGAAGTCAACACAAATGAAGTTTTTAGGCAAAATTCCTTATTGTTATCAGTTTTTAACATAAAAACTTTCCGGAAAGATGCCCGGACTGTGCACGCAAATTGAAAAAGGATAAATCATGATTTTTAATGCTTCATATCACAGAATAAGGGTTTAAAACACGAGATGACCTATTAGGTCATCACATTCTCCACCTCTAAAATAACCGTTCATCCTCGAACGGACATAGAAAAGTACCCGAACTGGTGAATAGGTGGGGATATCTACTCTGCATGTCTGACTCAGACTCCCAAGTAGCAATCTTGACGGGCTAACCTATCCACTGCACTCGGACTGAAGGATAACTTTTCGACCACAACTGACGAACCTGCCGGGCTAGAATAGCCACTGGCTCCACCTCNGACAGGGACTTCAAGGTATGTGAACACCGACAGATCTACCTTGAGTCTCCGGATAGCGGGTCCAACAGCTAAACTCTCGATCAACCCGAGCCTGTACCAAAATCTGCACAAAAAGTGCAGAGTGCAGTATCAGCCATGTACTGGTAAATGTCGAGCCTAACCTCGACGAAGTAGTGATGAGGCTAAGACAAGACACCTACAATCAAACCTGTACAATATAACAGTGTATATACAAATAACAGTAAAGAACTAAACAAGTAATATCGGGAGGGGGAAACATGCTGAGGGGTAATACGAGGTAAAGAGCTACAGCAGAAGGATAACTTGAACAGTAGATATACTATGAACCAATAAGAACCAGTGAACACAACAAAGGAAAAATGCACGGCATTACCCTTCATACTTTTACTCTTATCCTCACAATGAAATTAATAGAAACGACACGACATCACCCTTCATGCATTAACTCTCATAACATGGCACGACATCACCATTCGTGCATTACACTCATAATATGGCACGGTATCACCCTTCGTGTATTACACTAACAATATGGAACGGCATCACCTTTCGTGCATTAACACTCTCAACCTCACATAAAGTCAATAGAAACAGCACGACATCATCCTTCGTGCATTAACACTCTCCCTCACCAAAACAATGAACAATAACAACAGGGAGATAGAAATAACAAGATCAGATCTTACTTCAACATTTGGTTCCACAATACCAACCTCTACTCGAATCAACACTCAATCAATACCGAAGTCCGTAAACATGATAAAAATGATCAACATCACAATTAACTCGTCTAAGCATGAATAATATGATCAAGGAAAGCAACAATTATAAGAAAAAGACCCACCCACATGCTATAACACAACAACAATGCATAGGTACACATTACATCACCTATATGTGGTACCCAACATCTAAACACGTACCAAATAGACAAATAAGTCCTAATCCCTCAAGCCAAGATTAACCACGACCCTTACCTCGCTCCAACAGCCAAACTCAAAGCTAAATCACAGCTTTTCCTTTCCCACAAGCCTCCGAACCGATAGAATCTAGTAAATTATTAACCAAACAATTCAATTTAAGCCTTAAGAACTACCCACGATTGTAAAGAATTCAATTTAGCCCATTTTTGAAGAAGTCAACAAAAGTCAATACCCGGGCCCGCTTGGTCCAAACCCGAAATTCGGACCAAAACCCAATTACCCATTCAACCTCGAGCCCGGTTATATAATTGGTTTTGGAATCCGACTTCAATTTGAGGTCTAAATCCCCAATTTATCAAATCCCTAGTTTCTACCCAAAACCCCCCAATTCCACCCTGAAAACCCTAGATTTTTAGGTTGAAATCTTAGGAAAATAGTGAACGATTGAAAGAAATTAGTTTAAGATCGCTTACCAATGATTTGGGGAAGAAATGTTCTTTGGAAAATCGCCTCTTGTGCTTCTAGGTTTGAAAATTTGGGAAATGAACCAAAAATCCTGTCTAAGTCCTATTTCATCAGCTGCAGATGTCGCATTTGTGACCTGCGAAGCCCGCAAATGCGAAGAAACAATCGCAAATGCGAAGTCCTTCACACCTCTGCTGTCTTCGCAATTATGAAGAATTATTCTCAAATGCAAACTCCGGATGACCGCAAATGCGACACTATCGTCGCAAATGCAAAGGGCGTCTTCCCGAGACCCACTTCGCAAATGCGGAGGTTATTTCGCAAATGTGAAACCTGTGTGGCCCATCTTCTCTTCACATTTGTGATGTGAAGCTTCGCAAATGCGAACCCTTTAGAGGTCGCAAATGCGATACCTGATCTCACAAATGCGAGGCCTGCAACAAGATCAGTTACACCAGCAAATTTTACCAAGTCCAAATTCACTTCGAAGCCTATCCCGAAACTCACCCGAGCCCTCGGGGCTCTAAACCAAAAGTTCACATTAGTCTAAAAATATCATATAAACTTGCTCGCGCGATCAAATCGCCAAAATAAAACTTAGAACTATGAATTGAATACCAAATCAAGTGAGATTTTTTCAAGAAAGCTTTGAAATTTCTATTTTCACAACCGGACGTCCGAATCACGTCAAACCAACTCCGTTTCTCACCAAATTTCACAGACAAGTCATAAACCTGGTATTGGATCTATACCGGATTCCAGAACCAAAATACGGACCCGTTATCCAAAAAGTCAAACTTTGGTCAAACATTTCAAATTCAATAAGCCTTTAACTTTCAAATTTCGATAACGTCCGATATCTCGAGCTACGGAATTCCGAATTCGATTCCGGAGATACGCCCAAGTCCCAAATCATGGTACGGATCCACCGGGACCGTCAAAATACAAATCCGGGTGAATTTATAAAAAATGTTGACCGAAGTCAACACAAATGAAGTTTTTAGGCAAAATTCCTTATTGTTATCAGTTTTTAACATAAAAACTTTCCGGAAAGATGCCCGGACTGTGCACGCAAATTGAAAAAGGATAAATCATGATTTTTAATGCTTCATATCACAGAATAAGGGTTTAAAACACGAGATGACCTATTAGGTCATCACATTCTCCACCTCTAAAATAACCGTTCATCCTCGAACGGACATAGAAAAGTACCCGAACTGGTGAATAGGTGGGGATATCTACTCTGCATGTCTGACTCAGACTCCCAAGTAGCAATCTTGACGGGCTAACCTATCCACTGCACTCGGACTGAAGGATAACTTTTCGACCACAACTGACGAACCTGCCGGGCTAGAATAGCCACTGGCTCCACCTCTAAAGTCAAATCTTTGTCCAACTAGACAGAGCTGAAATCTAGTACATGGGGTGGATCACCGTGATACTTCCGGAGCATGGACACATGGAACATTGGATGAACTATTGATAACCCTGGTGGTAATGCAAGCCTCTAAGCCACCTCTCCCACTCTCTCCAGAATATCAAAATGTCTGATATACCTAGGGCTCAGCTTGCCCTTCTTTCCGAACCTCATTACACCCTTCATGGGTGATACCCGAAGCAACACTCTCTCCCCGACCATGAATGCAACATCACAAACTCTGCGGTCGGCATAAATCTTCTACCTGGACTGGGCTATGCGATGTCGATGCTGAATAATCTTAACCTTATCCAAGGCATCCTGTACTAGGTCTGTACCCAACAACCGAGTATCCCCCGGCTCGAACCACCCAACTGGCGACCGACACCGCCTACCGTATAATGCCTCATAGGGAGCCATCTGAATGCTTGACGGGTAGCTGTTATTTTTGGCAAACTCTGCAAAGGGCAAGAACTGATCCCACGATCCTCCGAAGTTTATAACACATGCGCGAAGCATATCCTCCAAGATCTAAATAGTGCGCTCGGAATGTCCGTCCGTCTGAGGATAAAACACTGTGCTCAACTCAACCCGCCTGCCCAAATCATGTTGTACTTCCCTACAAAAGTGCGAGGTAAACTGCGTACATCGATCAGAAATGATAGACACGGGCATACCGTGAAGACGGGCGATCTCGAATATGTAAATCTCTCCCAACCGCTCCAAAGAATAGGTAACTGCCACAAGAATGAAATACGCTGACTTAGTCAGCCTGTCCACAATGACCCACACGACACCGAACTTCCTCTGAGTCTGTGGGAGTCCAACAATGAAATCCATAGTGATACGCTCCCACTTCCACCTAGGAATCTCTATATGTTAAAGCAAACCACCTGGTCTCTGATGCTCATACTTTACTTGCTGACAATTTAGACACCGAGCTACATAAGTAACTATATCCTTATTGATCGTCCTCCACCAATAATGTTGCCGCAAGTTTTGATACATCTTGGCGGCGCCCAGATGAATAGAATACCGGGAACTGTGAGCCTCCTCATGAATTAACTCACAAAGTCCATCCACATCAGGCACACAAACACGACCCTGCATCCTCAAAACTCTGTCATCTCCAACAGTAACCTACTTGGAACCACCGAGCCACACTGTGTCTCTAAGGAAAATTAAATGAGGATCGTCATCCTGCCAATCTCTGATGCGCTCAAACAAATAAGACCGAGCAACTGTACAAGCTAGAACACGGCTGGGCTCAGAAACATCCAACCTCACAAACTGGTTGCCCAGTTCCTGAACATCCAATGCAAGCGATCTCTCACCAACTGGAATATAAGGAAGGCTACCCATACTAGCTGACTTTCTACTAAAAGCATCGGCCACCACATTGGCCTTCCCGGGATGATACAATATGGTGATATCATAGTCTTTCAATAGCTCCAACCACCTCCTCTGCCTCAAATTGAGATCCTTTTGCTTGAACAAATACTGAAGGATCCGATGATCTGTGAAAATCTCACATAACACACCGTAAAGATAGTGCCTCCAAATCTTCAGTGCATGAACTATGGCTGCCAACTCTAAGTCATGGACATGGTAATTCTTCTCATGAACCTTCAATTGCCGCGATGCATATGCAATCACCCTTCCCTTCTGCATCAATACCGCACCAAGACTTACACAGTATGCATCACAATATACTGCATAAGATATTGAACCTGTGGGCAAGACCAACACCGGCATTGTAGTCAAAGCAGTCTTGAGCTTCTGAAAGCTCACCTCACACTCGCCTGACCATCTGAACGGGGTACCCTTCTGGGTCAACCTGGTCGACGGGGCTTCGATAGAGGAAATACCCTCCACAAATCGACGGTAATAGCTCGTCAAACCCAAGAAACTCCTGATCTCCGTAGCTGAAGTGGGTTTAGGCCAATTCTGAACTGCCTCAATCTTCTTAGGATCGACCTGAATGCCCTCTGCTGATACAACGTGCCCCAAGAAAGCGACTGAATCCAACCAAAACTCACACTTTAAAAATTTAGCATACAACTGGCTGGCTCTCAGAGTCTGAAGTGCAATCCTAAGATTCTACTCATGCTCCTCTCGGCTGCGGGAGTAGATCAAGATATCATCAATAAACACAATCACAAAGCAGTCCAAATAAGTTTTGAACACTCGGTTCATCAAATCCATGAATGCTGCTGGGGCAATTGTCAACCTAAAGGACATCACCAGAAACTCATAATGCTCGTAACGAGTCCGAAAAGCTGTCTTAGGGACATCAGATGCCCTAATCCTCAACTGATGGTAGCTAGATCTCAAATCAATCTGCGAAAACACCTTGGCACCCTGAAGCTGATCAAATAAATCATCAATCCTCGGCAATGGATACTTGTTCTTGATGGTGTTATTTTTCAACTACCGATAATCTATGCACATCCTCATCGAATCATCTTTCTTCTTCACAAACAACACATGTGCACCCCAGGGCGAGAGACACTAGTTCTAATGAAGCCCTTATCAAGTGAATCTTGCAAATGTTTCTTCAATTCTTTCAACTCTGGCGGGGCCATACAGTATGACAGAATGGAAATAGGCTGAGTGCCCGGAACCAAATCAATAAAGAAATTAATATCCCTGTCGGGTGGCATCCCCGACAGATCTACAGGAAACACCTCTGGAAACTCACAAACAACTTGTACTGAATCCATGGAAGGAACCTCTGCACTAGAATCGTGTACATAAGCTAAATAAGCTAGACACCCCTTCTCGACCATACGC
>AWOL01S0027659.1:7177-65762 GCA_000715115.1 Nicotiana otophora | reverse complement strand
TATGGTTAGACTCGTGGTTGAACGAGCGTTCATATTTTATAACTTTTGTTGGGTTCCGAGATGTGGGCCCCATGAGCAAGTTTTGGGTGAAATTTCTGATTTTGATGGAAAATTTGTATTTTCATGTGGAATTAATTCCTATAATTTTTATTGACTGAATTGGATTATTTGTGACTAGGTTCGAGGCATTTGGAGGTTGATTCGAGAGGCAAAGGCATTGCATAATAAAGAACTACACAATTTAAGGTAAGTAACAATTTTAAATTTGGTCCTGAGGGTATGAAATCCCGGATTTTGTGATATGTGATTAGTTTTGAGGTGAGCACATGATAGGTGACGGGCCTGTGGGCGTGCACCATAGGAATTGTGACCTTGTCAATTCCATGGAATTGTGTAGTTGATTAATCTGTTAATATCCGTACATTTTTCACGTATTAGAGAAATCAAACTATAAATCATGTTTAAACTATGTGTTAACATTGTTGGGATCCATATAGGTCGTGTACATGTTGAATTTCTGCTAAATTGTTGTTTCATACTCGGTCACAATGTTTACTCGCATATTACATCCCAGACTCTCTTATTCATTATTGATGCATCATATCATTGTTGTTAGGCTGCTTATCATGATTTATGAGAGCCCGAGAGACTAGAGAGGTTGATGACTGAGTGAGGCCGAGGGCCTAATTGTAAGGTTATTTATGGGATCGGGTTGTACAACACAATATGTTTCATTAATTTATGGCATGATTGGCTTGTTATAGCGCTTGGGATGAAGGGGCTCCTCTGGAGTCTGTACACACCCCCAGTGAGCGCAAGTACCTACTGAGTGCGAGTGCCGAGTGCTAGGTGATTGACAGGAATGAGTGACTGTGAGGTTGGAGTGAATGGGATGATTGAGTGATTGTTGATCTGAGAGGATGTATCAATTTCATTATTGTTGCACTTCACCTGCTATATATCACTGTTTTTGGAAATTTTTGAAAGACATTATCTTTTGTTTTAGTCGAATTTGATATAAAATTACTGTTTGAGTTTTTAAATGTTGAACTTGAAAGCATGCCTACCTTTTTATGTTGGAAACTACTGTATTTGGACTTAGCTGTGAAGCTCATCACTATCTTCAGTTCTTTATTTAGTTTTGTTACTTACTAAGTTGGTTGTATTCATACTACACCCTGCACTTTGTGTGCCGATCTAGGTGATCCCGGACATAGTGAGTATTGATTTCTTCGCACAGTAGATGTTTCGGAGATTTCGAGGTAGCTGTCGTATTTCGCAGACCTTGTCTCTCCTTCCCTGTCTTCTTATTTACTATATTTTGTCTCAGACTATTATAGACCGTGTTTTCCATACTTGTGATGTATAGATGCTCATGTACTCAGTGACGCCAGATTTTAGGAGTGTATTTATATCCAGAATTGGTGGCATTTACTCTTAAACTTAATTATTATATTTTTCGTATTTAAAAGGAATTATGGGTTATTGATGTTGTCGGCTTGCCTAGTAGTGAGATAGGTGCCATCACGATGGGTGAGATTTCGGGTCGTGACAGTAATATCACTGTTTCATTATTATGTGTGAGTTTGTGCGATTATTGATGAGATGACTGTTTGGTTGTGTCATGAGGTTTTAACCATGCAGATTGTTATTGTGGCATGGGGTTTCTGTCGTGCGGATTTTTATTATGGCACGAGGTTTTCGCTGTGCGGATTGTTATTGTGGCACGAGATTTCTGTCGTGCGGATTGTTATGGTGGCACAAGGTTTCTACCATGCAGATTGTTATTGTTTGCACTAGGTTTCTGCCGTGCCGTTGTGAGATATTTACTTTTGGGACTATGAGGCAGTACCTTGGGAGTACCCCTGTTGATCTTCCTTATTTGCTATATTGTTGGTTGTTGAATCTTTAACATGTAAAATTCTTGTTTTCCTTTCGTGTTGAATTAGTTTTACTTGATTCTGGGTTGTTACTTTCCGTAAATCCCTTACTGTTTCACTTACCTGTTAATTCACTGTGTCATTATATTATCTGCTTTGTTTCTTATTATCTCCAGTAGGGCCTTGACCTGACCTCGTCACTACTTTACCGAGGTTAGACTTGCACTTACTAGGTACCGTTGTGGTGTACTCATACTACGCTTCTGCATATGTTTTTGTGCAGATCAAGGTGCATCCGATCAGCCTCGATATTAGAGTGTTGTGTTGCTGCTTGGAGATTTCCAGGTATACTTGCCCACATCTGCAGGCCTCAGAGTCCCCTTCTATCCAGTTCTTTTTCTTATTTCTTTAGATTTTGATAGACAATGATGTATAGGGTTGTTCGGTACTGTGTTTAGATCTTGTGACTTACATCTCGCCAGGTTTTGGGATTGTACGTATTTAATCTTGGTAGATTCTATTTATGAAACCGTTAGGATGTTCAAGTTTAAATCTCTTATTTAATGTTTCTGCATATTGATTAGGCTTACTTAGTCTTAGAGATTAGGCGTCATCACGATATCCTACAGAGGGAGTTTGGACTCGTCACAAGTTGATATCAAAGCTTTAGGTTCATAGGTGTTATGAGTCACAAGCAGGTTTAGTAGAGTCTCGCGGATCGGTACGGAGACGTCTGTATTTATCTTCGGGAGGCTATAGAACTGTTAGGAAAAGCTTCACTTCTTTGATTCCTTATTGTGCAAAATTTTGACTTCGTATTCTAATTTTTGTCTTTCTATTCTCTCACAGATGGTGAGGACACGTATAGCTGGATCAGATGACCAGATATTTGTGCCCCCTGTTAGAGCCGCGAGAGCCCGGGGCCAGGGTAGAGGCTGAGGACATCCATGTGGTGCAGCCAGAGCACCCGCACGAGCTACTACAGAGGAGCCACTAGTAGCTCCAGTTGGGGGTAGGCACCTGAGACGCCTGTTATTGCACCAGCCCTCCAGGAGACTCTCGCCCAGTTTCTGCACATGTTCAGCACTTTGGCTTAGGTAGAGTTGATATCACTTGCTCCTGCCACATCTCAGGATGGGGGAGGATCATGGACTCCCGCCACCCGTACCCTAGAGCAGCGGGTCCAAGTTGACCAGGTTCCAGAGGTCATACTAGTACAGCTGGTAGCCCCAGTTCAACCCGATGTTAGGGAAGCAGTTTCGGAGGAGGAGCAGCTCATGCACGAGAGGTACAAAAAGTACCACCCTCCTATTTTTAGTGGCTTGGTATTAGAGGATGCCTAGGGTTTTCTTGTGGAGTGCCACCGTATCCTCCGTACTATGGGTGTTGCGTAGTCTAGTGGGTTTGCTTTCACTTCATTCCAGCTTAGAGGAGCGACCTATCAGTGGTGGAGAACATATGAGTTGGGTAGTCCAGCCGAGGCAACTTCATTCACTTGGACTCAGTTCTCAGATATGTTCTTGAGGGAGTATGTTCCCTAGAGTCTTAGAGATGCATGGCGCGTAGAGTTTGAGCAGTTGCTCCAGGGTTCTATGACCGTGTCGGAGTATGCGTCCGGTTCAGTGATTTGGCTAGGCATGCACCAGCCTTGGTTGCTACTGTTCAAGAGCGGGTTCGTCAATTTATCGAGGTGCTCAACCCCAGTATCAGATTTAGTATGGCCCGAGAGCTGGAGATAGACATCGCATACCAGCAGGTAGTGGGGATTGCTAGGAGTTGTAGGATATTCTGACTCGGAAGAGAGAGAGAGAGAGAGAGGAGAGGGAGGCCAAGAGGTCTCGCGATTCTGGCACTTATAGTGGTACTCGTTCCCCAGCTGCATCCTGTTAGGGTAGGGGCTATGTGAGTCGCCTTATTTATTCAGCACTTCCAGCCGCCAACAGTACTCCGGCCAATCCTAGGCCCCAAGCTCCGTATTATGCACCACCATTATCTAGTGGACCTCCTGCACGGGGTGCTTTCAGTGGTCAGTCTAACCGATCAGGCCCGAGCCAGCCACATTAGCCATGTCTTCCAAGATCTTGTTTTGAGTGTGGTGACACTCATCATATGGTGAGGGATTGCCCCAGACTCGGGAGGGGTGCCCCTCCACAGACTATTCAGGCACCGCGTGCTCTACCGGGTCCTTAGGCTATGGTTACAACACCAGCTACCATCCCACCTGCACAGCTAGCTCGAGGTGAAAGAGTTCCAGTCTTATTTGTTAAGAATAAGGATGGTTCTACACGAATGTGTATTGAGTTTTGCCAGTTGAACAAGGTTATAGTGAAGAACAAGTATCCATTGCCACGTATTGATGACCTATTTGATCAGCTTCAGGGTACCAGAGTATTCTCTAAGATCGACTTGAATTCAGTAAATTTTTAGTTGAAGATTCGGGAGCCAGATATCCCGAAGAATGCTTTCAGGACTCGGTATGTTACTTACGAGTTCCTTGTGATGTCTTTTGGGCTGACCAACGCCCCAACAACATTCAATCACTTTATGAACAGTGTATTTCAGCCCTATCTTGACTCGTGCATCATTGCGTTTATTGATGACATTCTGGTGTTCTCCCGGAGCCGAGAGGATCATGAGAAACACCTGAGGACTGTGCTTCAGACCTTGAGAGAAAATAAGTTATACGCAAAATTTTAGAAGTGTGAATTCTTTATAGATTCAGTGGCATTTTTGGGTCATGTAGTATCGACTGAGGGGATCAAGGTAGATCTAAAGAAGTTTGAAGCAGTGTATAGTTGGCAAAGACCATCCTCAGCTACAAAGATCCGGAGTTTTCTTGGCTTGGGGGTATTACCATTGATTTGTAGAGGGTTTCTCATCTATTGCAGCACCTATGACCAGGCTGACCCAGAAAGGTGCTCCATTTAGGTGGATCGAGGAGTGTGAGGAGAGATTTCAAAATCTCAAGACTGCTATGACTACATCCCCATTGTTGGTATTGCCTACCGGTTCGAGGTCCTATATGGTGTATTGTGATGCGTCGTGCATTGGTCTCGGCGCGGTGTTGATGCAGGACGGTAGGGTGATTGCCTACACATCTAGACAGCTAAAGGTGCATGAGAAGAACTATCCTGTCCATAACTTCAAGTTAGAAGCTATTGTTCATGCCTTGAAGATCTGGCAACACTATTTGTACGGTGTCCCTTGTGGGGTCTACACCGATCACCGGAGTCTACAATATCTGTTTAAACAGAAGGATCTTAACTTGCGGCAGCGGAGGTGGTTGGTATTTCTTAAGGACTATGATATCACCATTCTATATCATCTAGGAAGGACAATGTGGTGGTCGATGCCTTGCGTCGCAAGGCGGAGAGTTTGGCCAGCTTGGCATATCTACCGGTAGCAGAGAGGCCTTTAGCATTGGATGTTCATGTCTTGGCCAACCAGTTTGTTAGATTGGATATTTCAGAGCCGAGTCGAGTTTTGGCTTGTGTGGTTTCTCAATCTTCTCTTTATGATCATATCAGAGAGCGTTAGTATGATGAGCCCCATCTGTTTGTCCTTAAGGTTATGGTTCAACACGACGATTCCAAGGAGGTCACTATTGGAGAGGATGGTGTATTACAGATGCAAGATAGGCTATGTGTGCCCAATGTAGATAGTTTGCATGAGTTTATTCTCCAAGAGGCTCATATTTCACGGTACTCCATTCATCCAGGCGCCGCGAAGATGTATCAGGACTGGAGGCAACACTATTGGTGAAGGCGGATAAAGAAGGACATAGTGGAGTATGTAGCTCGGTGCCTAAATTATCAGCAGGTGAAGTATGAGCATCAGTGGCCCGGTGGAGTACTTCAAAAGTTAGAGATTCCAGAGTTGAAATGGAAATTGATCACTATAGGTGATTGTGGATAGATTGACCAAGTCATCTCATTTCATTCCTGTGGTTACTACTTACTCTTCGGAGCGACTGGCTCAGGTTTACATTCGCGATATTGTCAAGCTTCATGGCGTGCCGGTATCTATCATCTCTGACCTGGGTACACAATTTACATCGTAGTTCTAGAGAGTCGTATAACGTGAATTGGGTACTCGGGTGGAGTTGAGTACAACATTTCACCCTCAGACGGATGGACAGTCCGAGCGCACTATTCATATATTAGAGGATATGCTTTGTGCGTGTGTGATGGATTTTGGGGGTTCTTGGGATCAGTTCTTGACACTTGTGGAGTTTGCCTACAACAATTATCAGTCGAGTATTCAGATGGCACCGTATGAGGATTTGTATGGTAGGCGGTGCCGGTCTCCGATGGGTTGGTTTGAGACGGGCGAGGCTAGGTTATTGGGTACATATTTGGTTCAAGATGCTTTGGAAAAGGTTAAATTGATTCAAGATCGACTTCGTATAGCCCATTCCAGATAGAAGAGCTATGCGGATCGTAAGGTTCGCGACATTGCATTCAAGGTTGGAGAGCGGGTCTTGCTTCGTGTTTCGCCCATGAAAGGCGTTATGAGATTCAGGAGGAATGGCAAGTTGAGCCCTAGGTATATCGGGCCTTTCAAGATTCTTGAGAAGGATGGAGAGGTGGCTTACAGACTTGCACTACCACCTAGTCTCTCTACAGTTTATCTAGTATTCCATGTTTCCATGCTCTGGAAGTATCACGACGATCCATCTCATGTGTTAGAATTCAGCTTTGTCCAGTTGGACAAGGGATTTATCTTATGTTGAGAAGTCGGTGGCCATTTTGGACAGGCAGGTTCGAAGTTGAGGTCGAACAACATCGCTTCAGTGAAGGTTCAGTGGAGGTGTCAGTCAGTCGCAGGAGGTGACTTGGGAAACCGAACATGATATGCGTAGCCATTATCCTCATCTTTTCACCACTTCAAGTATGTCTCTATACTCGTTCGAGGATGGACGTTTACTTTAAGAGGGGGAGAATGCAATGACTCGGCCGGTCGTTTTGAGAGTGATAGTCCCGATCCCCTATTTATTGCTCCCTCTATTTATTTTGTGGTCACTTGACTTGCCGGGGTGCTTGGTGTCGGGTTCGGAAGAGTTCCGGAGTGAAATGGGACACACAATCCCTAAATTAGAAGTTTAAGTTATAGGAGTCGATAGTAGTTTGATTTGTATAAATACGACTCCAGAATGGAGTTTTGACTGTTCCAATAGCTCCATATGGTAATTTTGGTGTTAGGAGCGTGTCTGGGTGTTAATGTGGAGGTCCGTAGGTCATTTTGGCGTTAATTGATGAAAGTTGGAAAGTTGGAAGATTTTGGAAGGTTTGACCGGGAGTGAACTTTTTGGTATCGGGTTTGGATTACGATTTTAGATGTTGGAGTAGGTCTGTAATGTTACTTATTACTTGTGTGCAAAATTTGAGGTCAATCGGACTTGATTTGATAGGTTTCGGCATCAGATGTAGAAGTTAGAAGTTCAAAAGTTCATTAGGCTTGAATCAATGCGCAATTCGTGGTTTTGATGTTGTGTGATATAAATTGAGGCCCCGTCTAAGTTTATATGATATTTTAGGACTTGTTGGAATATTCGGGCGGGGTCCAGGGGGCCCAGGGTGTGATTCGGATTGAATTCAGACCAATTTTGGACTTAGCTTTATTGCTGAAGTCCGAGGCCTATTGGTGTCATCGCACCTCGGAGGGTTTAGACCGCATGTGCAGAATCACGGGTGCAGAGGTTGAAGTGCAGAAGCGGAAATGGGCAGTCCAGGAAGGATTTGTAGGTGCGAAAAAGGCTCCGTAGAAGCGTCTTTGCTTTTGCGGTGGGGAAATGCGCATGAGCGAGTGGGGTCTCAGGTGCAACATGTTTGTCACAGGTGCGACCCTTTACTCGCAGAAGTGGACTCAGTGGACTTAAGTAAAGTATGCACCTGCGATGGAAATTTTGCAGGTGCGGAGTCGCAGATGCGGCTGTTGGTTCGCAGATGCGAAATTGCTGGGCAGAAAAGGCCTAAGTTCGAGGGTTTGATTTCATTATCCATTTTTGGACCTAGAGAGCTCGGATTGAGGCAAACGTTTGAGGGATTTTCAGAGGAATCATTGTGGTAAGAGATTCTAACTCGGTTTTGGTTATATTACACGAATCTATTGTTGTTTTCATAAATTAATTAGTGTTTTTAGTTGGAAATTTGGGGAAAATTGGAAAAACTTCTTAGGGTAAGATTTGGGGATTTGAAAGGCGATTTGAGGTCGAATTTGAGTGATTCTTGTATGGTTGGACTCGATATTGAATGTGTGTTCGGATTTTATAATTTTGATCGGGTTCCGAGAGTGGGCCTAAGTCGACTTTTTGGAGCCAATTTTCTATTCTTTGCTAAAGTCGTAATTTCATTATTTAAATTAGTTTCCTATAGTTATATATGAACTTGTTTTGGCTCGATTCGAGACGATCGAAGTTGAAAACTCGAGGGAAAGGCCTTCTTATTGATTGATTGAGCGAGGTTCGAGGTAAGTGACTTGTCTAACCTTATGTGCGGGAAATATTTCTTAGGTGACGAGTGCGTACTCGGGCTAAATATTGAAAATCGAATTTTTGCTAAGTAGTTTCCTTTTATTTCCTTAATTGAGTTATTCTAGCATGTGTAGTTTTCATGTTTACCTAATTTCACATATCTACGTGTCTTATCTCTTATTTGCAATTTCTTCAACATGCTTAGTTGAATTACCTGCTTCCTTGATTCCGTATTCATCCTTTAACTGTAGGGTTCTTTGTTTGTAATATCATTGTTTCATTGCTATGTGTGGGTTTTTGGGATTATTGATCAGATGACTGTTTGGTTGTGGCACGGGGTTTATGCCGTGCGGATTGTTATTGTGTCACGAGGTTTTCGCCGTGCGGATTGTTATTGTGACACGAGATTTGTGCCTTGCGGATTGTTTTGGTGGCACGAGGTTTCTGCCGTGCGGATTGTTATTGTTTGCACGAGCTTTCTGTCCTACCGTTGTGAGATATTTACTTTTGGGACTACGAGGCGGTACCTCGGGAGTGCCCCCGTTGATCTTCCTTATTTGTTGTATTGTTGGTTGTTGTTTTCTTAACATGTAAAATTCTTGTTTTCCTTCCGTATTGAATTATTTTTCCTTGATTCAGTGTTGTTACTTTCCGTAAATCCCTTATTGTTTCACATCCCTGTTAATTTATTGTGTCATTATATTATCTGCCTTGTTTTTTATTATCTCCAGTAGGGCCTTGACCTGACCTCGTCACTACTCTAACGAGGTTAGGCTTGGCACTTACTGGGTACTGTTGTGGTGTACTCATACTACGCTTCTGCACATGTTTTTGTGCAGATCTATGTGCATATTATTAGCCTCTATATTAGAGTGTTGTGCTGCTGCTTGGAGTCTTCAAGGTACACCGACCCGCGTCCGCAGGCCTCAGAGTCTCCTTCTATCCCGTTCGTTTTCTTATTTCTTTATATTTTGATAGACAGTGATGTTGTATAGAGTTGTTCGGTACTGTGCTTAGAGCTTGTGACTTATATCTCACCTTGTTTTGGGATTGTACGTATTGAATTTTGGTAGATTCTATTTATGAAATTGTTGGGATGTTCAAGTTTTAATCTCTTATTTAATGTTTCTGCATATTGATTAGGCTTACCTAGTCTTAGAAACGAGGTGCACTCACGATATCCTACTGAGGGAGTTTGGGGTGTGACTTATGTTTTCCAGTTGAATCTACTATTAATATTGTTTAGTTTATTTAGGGTCATGTGGAAATCGGATTTGTTACTTCCTACCGAGAGGATCGTCTCTCCATAAAAATCCTTGAAGTGGGTGATTGTTTTGTTGTTCCACGGGGTCTTGTGGCGAGAGGCTAACGATGCTATATTTACGGCTCTAAGCAGCCAAGCACTTGGAACTATTGATGTTGTGAACATCACGTTCGGATCGGATCCACCAATTCCCAGTTATCTTCTTGCCAAATTAAAAGATTATTTTGTACATAAATGACAAATTGTATATGTTAATGTAATTAAATGAATTTTTTTTAAGAGGTAAATAAGTTTATAATGTAGCTTAGATAAGTAAAAATTCCTTTATTTTTTATCCAGCGTTTAAAATGTTCAGCGTTTAAATTATCCGACTTCGGTTCTAAACTTAATGGTAGAAGTTCGAACTTTAATTAGTATATTCTTGGACAATTATTGTCCGACAGTTTCAATGGTAAAATTTTGAACTTAGATCATAGTGTACTTAAGTTCTAACTTCACAATCAAAAAGTCAGGACACGATGTCTTTAAAGTTTGAACTCTACAACTCAACTTCAGGAAATATTATCATAAAACTCAAAATTCAGAGCTCAAACTTTAGTCTTGGAGTTTGGAATTCATAGCACAAAGTTCAGGACACCATATCGTGACATTTGAAATCCACAACTCAACATAAGGATTTTGCGTCAAGAAGTTGGACACAGTGTCATGAAATTAGAATTCCACATCTCAAATTTCGGGACAATGCATTTTAAAGTTCAATTTTGTGGAGTTCAATTCACCACTTTTGCTTTCCCTATGTTCACTTGCCTTCTTTGAACAACTTTAGTGACCGCCATAATTTGTGGCATTGCTGCTCCTTCATTGCTAGTGAAATTTCAATTGTTTTGTTTTTATTTGTCTTTTTATTAGTGCTACTTCATTACCCATTTTTCATCTATTGGGTTATTAATGAAGCCTTTTTCACAAGGTTCTTTTCGAGTTTGTGAATAAGGTAGCTCTTCCTAGGTAAGAAAGGATGCATCAAAAAAACTTCATGGACATGATCCTTAGGTAATATCTGGACAGTGGAAAACAGATAAATTGGCCCAGTTTCATGATCCAGCTCATTGATGGGGTGATATATGGAACCAAGACTCAAGTCATTCCCTATGACTCCATTCTAACTGATGTGCTTGCATCTTTGAAGGTACCTCTCCGAAAATGGGGTGTTTGAAATAGAAAAGATTACTTTGGGATCGTAATTTTAACTGATTGTGACTATCAAGTCCAGACTACTCTCAAAGAACCTTGTTCATTCAAGAGGGTTCTTAAGAACAATATGGTTAAGGCTGGAGCAGAAAATTGGGGTGAAGGATGCTGAGATTGAGAGGCTACAGAAAAGGTTGGCTCAAGTTGAAGATCAGAGAGATTCTCTCAAATCTAAGCTGGAAAAAGAGAAGGAGAAAAATGATGACATTCTCCAAGATACTCTGAAATTGCTTCAAGCCAAAAAAATAAGAACCTGGTATTTGCCAATCTTAAACTCCTCCTAGCCTAGTCGTAATAATTCCTTTCTAAGACCCAAGTAGGATGTTTCTGTTTTCTTTGGCTTTTAGTCATAGTGTTTTTTTTTTGTTTATTTATTTTTAACTTTGTGGTAGGATACTATCTATCAATGAAAATCAATATTTTTGCTCAAACTATTTGATGTTGATATTTCTTAGATGACTAATATCCTTAGATTAAAGAATGGAATTTTGAATCCATGATTAAATTTGAAGTAGCCTTAGTGGCTATGAGTAATATTTGTTAAAATCTGATTACTTAACTTAATTATGAAACTTTTCGATGATACCAAAAGGGGAAGATAGGTTGTGCTTTTGCTTAGGACTGTGATATCTATAACCTAATGAATCTGATTCTTGATGATTTGTGACTTTAAATGGAAAGTATTATGATATTATGGTTGATGTTGAGATGAGTTAAAACAGGTTCTTTGATTCTGAAAAGCCCAAAGTTTATCATCATTAAAAAGGGTAAAATTATTGACTTATGCATTCTAGGTTTTTATGATTTGACAAAGGAACACATGCATGAACCAGGTTTATAGATGCAATACACAGCTCATAGTTTGAAACAAGCAAAATGCATGTACGTGAAAGTGATAAGTATAAGTGGTTATTTGTAATAAAACTTGAACGAAATATTGCATATGAGATAAAGAGCAGGACTCCTTACCTGAAGAGAAGTTAATACAAGATAGGAAAGAGTTAGAAGTTATAAGCTAACTAAAACTTTTCCACTAAGGAAGTGTAAAATATTAGACTTCTAGTTACTTCTTGTTTACTAACTCCATATATATATTATTGTTGCTCTCTTTTACAGGAAGCACATATACTGAAGCAAAACAAGAATTTAGAGCAAAATAGAAAGATAATTTGTAAGCAATTTCTGTGAGATTCAAGAGTGCGAACATGAAGCTACATGAATCAGATTGAAGAACTAGTTCCATAAAGAGTTTTATGTGTTTGTATTTATTTTTAGTGCACAGTGTAGTAGGTGTTTCGATTTGTACCTTTCAGCTTTCTTAGAAGCAATTGTACTAGATAATTGAAGTATTATATTTAAGTTAGAGTTAACTTGAAATAGTCATAACAGCCTCCGGTGTATTTCCATAAGGGTTAGAGTTTAATCCTTAAATTTGCAAGAGTTTTTGCAAACTTTGTTTTGGCTCAGAGTTTAGTAAAGTATTTAGAGAAAATCCTACTGGGTAGTAGGTCATACTTTTTTCACCTTTTTGAGCCAGGTACTTTATCCGTAAAAATTCTTCTATTTTTTACTCTCTACATTATTTATTCGGCAACTGTAATATAAGGAATACATCGAAGAAACATGTCCTTCGATAATTTAGTATACACAATAATTAAGTACCACACAAATCACCCCTCCCTCTTGTGTGGTGTTGAAATATAAAACAACACTTGTAGTCATCCCTTTTGAAACCAATACAAGACTCACCTCTAAGGAGTTTGAGTAGCTCTCGAAATAAACTTTAGCAGATCCTAGCAAGTAACAAAGGCTAATAGGAAAAATTATATATTTGATAGTAACTAGACCAAACATTGTCTACAGTGTTCAAACACTAAGTCAGTTTCTACAGTATCCCAAGAGATATCATATTGAGGTTGTTCAGAGGGTGATGAGATATGTGAAAAGCCAATCTGGACGAGGAATTACGTTGTCAAGTAGAAAGAACAACCCTGTCATAGCTTACTGTGATGCAGTCTGGGCAGCATGTCCCTTCATTAGGAAGTTTGTGAGTTGTTTTTCGATTAAGTATAGAGACTCTTTGATATACGAAAGTCTAAGAAACAAAGAACTATTGAAACCAATATCTTTATATACAAAATTACCATTTAGATTTATATTCGATACTAAGAAAATATATTGCTGGTTTTGTTTATTTGTCAGCTCTAGTCCAAATATCTATAGAATAGATTAGATTGGTACTGGGATTTTGCGATATTTTTGGTATGTGTAGATACTAGGAGTTCTGCTGTATCTGAATACAGAAGTATAACATCTATTATGGCTAAATTGATATAGATCTTGGGTGTGCTAAAGGATATTAGAGTGACAGTTGAACTACATGTGAGTGTGTATACTGACAGTAAATCACCTATCCATATTGCAGCAAATCTTGTCTTCCAAGAGAGGACAAATCACATTAAAATTGATTGCCACTTCATAAGAGAGAAAATTCAACAAGGGATGATTAGGACTAAAGTATGTGCCAACTACCTGGTAATTGGTAGGTGTATTTGTGTACGGGTAAAAATTGGGGTCATGATACACTCCGGCCTCCAACAGGGTAAAACGAGCTCGAGATATGATTGCGAATGATCAGAATCGAAGCAAGGATATCCTTGAGTTAAAATACGGGGGACGACCATCTACCCTCAATAATATCGAGGTCATGATTCGAGACCAACCTAAAACTTGAAGGACTTCATAGGGCGTTGCCGGGTAATCAAGCACGGCCAACAAGAGTCTGTAATATCTGTGATCGGCCAGATATCACAGCCTGGATCTCGGCACGTATCGATGTAGAACTGGCAACCAATTAAATAGAAGATTTTTTACATTTTATATAGTTATACTTAGAATAGAATTCCCCTACTATATAAAGCGGATTTTATAATTCATTAAGCACATTATAACACGCATTTTAAATCAATATATTATTATTTTCTATGTTATCAGCTCCTTCTCTTGTTCATTAGTGCTAGTCATAGCGAGCCTAGATCGAGGGTAAATATTTCAATAAGGCTGGAACTATCCTCCTCGTGTGGTTTGAATCTATTTTATCTTTGTTTGTTTAATTTGACTTAATCTATCGCTTTGTATCAAATTAATCCACATATCCTTAAAATCACTTACAAATTTAATTGTTATCCAATTTTGAGGTTAAACAGTTTGGCGCCCACCATGGGGCTAAGGATAATAGTGGTAATTTGATATAGATTTTTGTAACACACCCTACTTCACACTTGTTCTTTGAAGTGTCTTTGATTTCAGGTTTGCGTTGAGAATGTCGAACTCCCAATCTGCCCCTCTAAACACGGATGTTGAGTCTGGCCTCCATGGCGAGAACAACAATATAGTTCCTGATAACTAGGTTCCCCCCTGTGATCCCAACGGAATCCAGATCGCGGACCCGATCGATGCCAGCTCGCATGTGGCCATCAACACGAATTTGCCCACCGATCCTGAGAACAACGTCCGTGGGGGAGTCCGTTCGATAGCCTAAAATACTCATGACAGTGAAGGAGATTGGATCAACTTACAGGTGATCTTCAAAATGCTGCAAGCTTAGCAGACAGTGATAGCCCAGCTACAGAACCAAAGCTGCGCTCCTAGTGGAGTTGAGCCCGGATCATCCCGAGCGAACACTCACACAAATGAACTAGCCACAGATAGGCCAAATGAAGTTGAACCTGGGACCAACCCTGAGATAATAAAGATAATCAAGGAATTGAAAAGGCGTTTGGAAATGGGAGAAAAGAAAATTGAAGCCAATGACAAAAAGGTGGAAACCTATAATTCTAGGGTCAATCAGATTCCAGGAGCACCGCCGATATTAAATGGCATGTATTCCAAGAAGGTTCAAAAATCTTTCCCTCCGAGCGCAGCTCCGAAGCCAATCCCTTAGAAGTTCCGCATGCCTGAAATTCCTAAGAACAACAGGACAACTAACCCAAATGAACATGTGACCTCAAATACGTGTGCCATCAAGGGGAACGACCTCGAAGATGATGAGATCGAATTTGTCTTGCTAAAAAAGTTCAGAAAGACCTTGTCAAAAGGAGCTATGATATGGTATCACAACTTACCCACCAATTCTATTGACTCATTTTCCATGCTTGCAGATGCTTTTGTGAAAGCGCACGCCTGAGCTATCAAGGTCGAGACCAGGAAATCAGACCTTTTTAAGGCAAAACAAAGAGATAAAGAGATGCTCAGAGAGTTTGTGTCAAGATTTTAAATGTAACGGATGGACCTGCCACCGGTGGCAGATAATTGGGCCATTCAGGCCTTTACCCAAGGACTCAATACTCGAATCTCGTTGGCTTCGCATCAGTTGAAGCAAAATCTGGTAGAATATTCGGTCGTAACATGGGCCTATGTGCATAACCGATATCAGTCAAAAATTAGAGTCGAAGATAATCATCATGGGAGCCCTTCTGGGTCTGTTTATCCTGTCCAAGATAGTGACAGACCCAAAAGAGACATTGATCATGAACCAAGGTCAACTAGGGATCGATATCTGTCGTATAATGGTGATCGTAAGGGTAACGAGTCCGGACGATACTCCGTGAGAAATGAAAGGAGAAGCGATCAGAGTTAAAATACCTGGGGACTCATGAACAAAAATAGTTTTGACATGCCCATCGGGCCTAAGGAAGAACCAAGTTTGTCGGAGTACAACTTCAACATCGATGCGGCTGCTATTTATCCACCATCAGATGCATCAGAGACACCAAGTGGCCTCGACCACTATAGTCCGATCTAGCCCAAAGGGATCCCAACTTAGTATGCAAGTATTATGGCACACGCGGCCACAGAACGGAGGATTGCTGACAATTAAGGGAGGAGGTAACCCAGTTATTCAACAACGGACATCACCAGGAGTTCCTGAGCAATCGAGCCAAATATCATTTCAAGAATAGAGATTCTAATAAACAAACCGAGCAGGAGGAACCCCAGCACATCATTAACATGATCATCAGTGGGGTTGATGTCCCCAAGGGCCAATGTTGAAGCGTACCAAAGTATCCATCACGAGAGAAAAAAGGATGCAAGATTACGTACCAGAATTGACCATGTCTTTCAACGACGAGAGACGTTGAAGTCATCGTGTATCCCCACAATGATGCATTGGTAATATCTGTGCTCATAAATAAATCTCGAGTTAAGCGTGTGTTAATTGATCCAGGTAGCTCGGCCAACATCATCAGGTCGAGGGTCGTGGAACAGTTCGGTCTACAAGATCAAATCGTGCCTGCAGTCAGAATTCTAGACGGATTCAACATGGCATATGAGACCCCTAAAGGGAGATAACATTACCGTTGAACGTAGTCGGGACCATTCAGAAAGCCAATTTCTATGTAATCAAAGGAGATATGAGGTACAATGCTCTATTCGGGAGGCCATGAATTCACAACATGAGGGCAGTACCATCGACTCTGCACCAAGTGTTGAAATTTCCAACGCCGGGAGGGATAAAAACAATTTACGGAGAACAACTGGCCGCAAAGGAGATGTTCGCGGTCGACGAGGTATTCCCAATATCCGCACTTAAAATTGTAAAAGGTCTGGGTTTGGTTGCCAAAGGAGAAGCCAAATAGCAATTACCTACACCGGCCCCGACCCAATCGGAGAAGCTGGGGACTGATGCAGATGACGACTACGGGGTTCCCAGGTCTTTTATAACCCCCGATGACTCTGATGCCACCAAATCAACGACCGAAGAACTGGAGAAGGTCATATTGACCGAGCATTTTCCCGATCGAAAGGTATACCTGGACACGGGGTTAAGTCTCGAGCTCAGGTAAAAACTTATTAAATTCTTTATAGCTAACACAGATTGTTTCTCTTGGTCCCACCTTGATATGATAAGTTCCCTCATAAATAACCACTCAGAAGATGAGCCTGGACCCAAAGTTCCATCCAGTCAAACAGAAAAGAAGACCTCAGTCTGAAGTCAAGTATGCATGGCATGCATCACACACGAGGTATCTAAACTCCTTAAAATAGGGTCCATTCGACAGGTTAAGTACTCGGATTGGTTAGCAAATGAAGTTGCAGTCCCTAAAAAAGGGAATAAATTAAGAATGTGTGTATGACTATAAAGATTTGAATAAGGCATGTCCCAGTGACCCTTTCCCTTTGCCCAACATCGATCGCATGATCGACACGATGGCCGACCATGAGATCCTCAGTATTCTCGATACCTATTTCGGGTATAACCAAATTCGGATGGACCTAGGCGATCAAGAAAAAATGTCCTTCATCACTAAGTACGATACCTACTGCTATAACGTAATTCTATTCGGACTAAAAAACTCCAGTGTCACTTACCAACACCTAGTAAATTGGATGTTCGAAGAACAGATAGGAAAATCAATGGAGGTTTATATAGACGATATGTTGGTTAAGTCCCGTGAGCAGAGGGCCATTTGAGGCATTTGCAAGAAACCTTCAACATATTGAAGAAGTACAATATGAAGCTAAACCCAAAAAAATGTGCATTCATAGTCAGATCCGGAAACTTTCTCGGATTCATGGTGTCCAACCGGGGGATCGAAATCAATCCTGATAAAATCAAGTCCATAGAGGACATTACCGCAGTGGATAATGTTAAGGTCGTACAAAGGTTAACTAGACACATAGCCGTTTTGGGTCGATTTATCTTGAGGTCCTCCGACACGAGCCATCATTTCTTCTCATTGTTGAAGAAGAAGAAGAATAACTTCTCATGGACTTCGGAGTGCCAACAATCCTTGGAAGAACTCAAACGGTACCTCTCGAGCCCACCTTTGCTTCACACTCTGAAGACAGATGAACAGTTGTACCTATACTTAGCAGTATCCGAGGTGGCGGTAACTGGAGTCCTGGTTCGGGAAGAAGAAGGTACGCAATTTCCTATCTATTATGTTAGCAGAACTCTAGGTGAGGCCAAAACTGGGTATCCTCACCTAGAAAGATTGGTGCTTGCCTTGCTAAGAGCCTCTAGGAAGCTAAAATCATACTTTCAATGCCACCCCATATGTGTTGTAACCCATTGAGGAACATAATACATAAACCCGAGCTCTCAGGACGACTGGCCAAGTGGGTCGTGGAAATCAACGGGTATAATATCGAATATCGACCCCCGACCGCCATCAAATCTCAAATTTTGGCAGACTTCGTGGCCGACTTTACGCCGGACATAATACCCAAGGTTGGAAGAGAGTTGTTATTGAACTCGGGGACTTCTTCGGGAATCTGGACCCTCTTTGCGGGCGGTGCCTCGAACGCAATGGGGTTCGGACTTTGCATCATATAGAATCCATCGAGATGTAATGTAGTTAGACAATCTATTAGGACTGTAAAATTGACTAACAATGAGGCCGAATATGAGGCCATGATTGTAGGTCTCGAACTGGCTAAAAGCTTGGGGGCAATGGTGATCGAGGCTAAGTGCGACTACCTCCTTGTGGTGAACCAAGTTAATGGAATGTTCGAAGTCAGAGAGGAGCAAATGGAAAGATACCTGGATAAACTGCAGGTAACGCTACACCTATTCAAGGAGTGGACTTTGCAACATGTACCTCGGGATCAAAACAGTGAGGCCGATGCTCTTACTAACTTGGGATTGTCGGTCGACGATGATAAGTTCAACTCAGGGACGGTCGTACAACTAATGAGATTGGTAGTGGAAGAAGGTTACGCCGAGATAAACTCAACAAGCCTAACCTGGGACTGGAGAAACAAATATATGGAGTATCTGAAGAATGGAAAAATGCCCTCGGATCGTAAAGAATCGAGGGCTCTGCATACAAAGGCAGCCTGGTTTAGCTTGTCCGAAGACGGTACCTTATTCAGGAGAATGTTCGATAGACCACTAGCAATATGTCAAGGACCAGGAGATACCGAGTATGTTATGAGGGAAGTCCACGAAGACACTTTTGGAAATCATTCGGGCGCCGAATCATTAGTTCGAAAAATAATCAGAGCCGGCTACCACTGGATCAACATAGAAAAGGACGCAAAGGAGTTCATACGAAAATGGGACGGGTGTCAAAGGCATGCTCCGATGATTCACCAGCCCGGGGAGTTGTTGCATTCGGTCTTTTTACCCTGGCCATTCATGAAATGGGGGATGGATATCGTCGGTCCCCCTTCCATGGGCACCCGGTAAAGCCTAATTTATATTATTTATGATTAACTATTTTTCTAAGTGGGTGGAAGCCCGGGCGTATGAGAAAGTCAGGGAGAAGGAAGTTATTGATTTCATCTGGGACCACATAATATGCCGATTCAGAATGCTGCCGAGATCGTGTGCGACAATGGGAAACAGTTCATCGGCAACAAAGTAAGCAAGTTTTTCGAAGACCATAAGATTAAAAGGATCCTATCAAAACCCTACCACCCTAGTGGAACGGGAAGCAGAGTCCACCAACAAAACCATACTCCAAAACCTCAAAAAGAGATTGACCGACGCCAAGGGAAAATGGAAAGAAATCTTCCCCGAAGTCCTATGGGAATACCGTACGACCTCAAAATCCAGTACCTAGGCCACCCCATTCTCGTTGGTTTATAACGCCGAAGCTCTAATACCGGTCGAAGTAGGAGAACCGAGTCTCAGGATCCGATATGCGACCGAAGAGACAAATAACGAGGCCATGAGTACGAGCCTGGAACTACTAGATGAAAGGCACGAGCCCACCCTCATCCGGATGGCAGCCCAAAAGCAACAAATTGAAATGTACTGCAATCGAAGAGCCAACCTTCTACACTTCGGTATCGGGGACTTAATATTAAGGAAGGTGACATTGAGCACCCGACAACCCAAACGAGGGGAAGATGGGGCCGAATTGGGAAGGTCCATATCGAATTATCGAGATCACCAGCAAAGGATCATACAAACTCGAAGCAATAAATGGTGAGCGACTACCGAACAACTGGAACGTGGCCCACTAAAATTGATACTACTACTGAGGTACGACGCTATTCATTTATTTTCTTAACATATTATACTAACACTTGCACGTAACAATCAAGGGATGATACGACTATTGGGCCAGAAAGCGCACATTGCACTCTTTTTTCCTTAGATCGGTTTTGTCCCAAATAGGTTTTCCGGCATGGTTTTTAGTGAGGTAACAGTGGACCGTGTTAACTTAGGATCGAATACCGAAGTCAAGGACCACATCAGCAGTATCTGAGGCATCTCTATGTTCGGCCTCCGATACTGGGGGCCATGACTCTTGGATAATGATTTTGGCAAGGAGAGAAACTTTATGCTCGAACTGCCTAGGCACGGTGGATATGATTTATTGTAAGGTCTAAATGGTCAAATGAACCGTTCCCATGTAGACCTTCCAAGCTCTAACGCGAATCATGTACACATTTGTAATCTTGTATATTACGCACATAAATGAAAGAAAGTTTCTCCTTGCGGATAAATATTTTGTCCCTTAAAAATTTCTACATTCAGTCCCCTAAAGATATCGAGCCCAAGGGCCACATATGTCCGGATCCAAGATATCACTTTCACTCGGGGACTATCATCCAAGGCAGGCTCGGGTGACCCGGGGTATCGAAGCTCGGAGGCACAAAGCTTATTAGGCAGTGCCCGAACTTTAAAGGCTACGACCATCCTCATTCAGAACTTTTGTCCTGGGCAAGCCCAGATAACTCGGGGTAATGAGCCCATTGGGAAAACCCCGAACTTAAAAGTCTACGACCGTCCTAGAACGGCTCGGAGACATCCGAGATCCGTAACCAAAATATAAGGCCTTCAAAATTTCTAAATCGGTTCGAAGGCTACCCTCGAAAAAATTATAAAACATTCTAAGTGAACATTTTGGGGAAAGCTTACGGTCACACCAAGCCCCCCACGAGCCTTAAGAAAAATAGTCTTGAAAATGAACAATGTTCGAAGCTCCGAATAAGACCTAATTATTACGTGCTAAGGCATCCAAAATCCTTGCAATCATAAAGAAAAAAGCAAAAAGAATCAAGCTTGAAAAATGCCGAAGGGAAAAAGCCTTATATATATATATATGCAAATTTTTACAAAGTCCAAACGGCCTCAACAAAATACAAAGGTACAAAAGTAAATATTACAAGGCACCTAAGAAGGCTAATCCTCACCGGAGCCCACCTTATCACCGGGGCCGTCAGAATCTTTCCCGTCTTCAGATTCGTCCGAACCCTCGAAATCATCCTCATCCTCAGGGTACTCCAACTTCTTGGCCTCGGCCTCGAGCCTCTTAAAATTTTCGAGCTCGGCCGATAAATCGAACCCCCGAGCATGTACCTCTTCGAGAGCCTCCCTCCGGGACTACCACTTCCCATGATCGACTATGGCCTTTAGCCGTTCCTGAGCTGCCTCAGCATCGGCTTTGTACTGGGCCATAATCTCATCGACATTGGTCTTGGCTATTTCAGCCACTGACTTGGCTGCTTTAAGCTCCTTAGTGAGGGTCTCCCGATCGGCAACAACCGAGCTCAGTTGCGATTGAAGCTCCTCAATTTTACGGCGGTCCTCTACTTTCTTATTCATCGATCGAATTTGGGCCTCCGCCGAGGCCAATTGCTCCCAGGCTATTTCCTTTTCAGAAGCCCACCGGTCCATTTTTACCTTCCACTCATCGGCCATATCCTTGACTTTGTCCATCTCAACCCGAAGCTGGTCAACCCGATCAATCTTCTGCTGGACCTGTGGATTCTGACCGTTAGACACCCTGTCTAGCTCATCATCACTAACTTCAAAAAAATGTACTTGTTCCAATAGGTCGGCATGTTCTTTTTGAGCCGCATCCAAATCGGTTCGCAGGCTCTTATTTCACCCTCACGTTGCTCGCTGAGAAGTTTATACATGCTTCTTTTCCCAACAAGCCCTTTGGCTTCGGCCTCGAGTTGGCTCGGCTTATACCGGTACCGGAGAAAGGTCTCATGGTGGAGCACTGAGGCCTGTAAATACGAGGAAAGATATTACAGTTATCAAAATATTAGTTCAAATATCAGAAGAAATATTGGAATCATCAGGAATTATCAAGAGTTACCCGGTTCAGCGCCTGTTGTGCTTCGTTGAACAGGTATGTCATGTCTACCTCATTCATTTTGGCCTGGTATTATTTAGTCTCTAGGCACCACAGGTAACTGACTATCCCTACGGGGGCATAGAGGACTTAGACATCCTCCGGAACGGTGATAACGACGGTCCTCTTCCGACATGGATCCGTACTCGGAGCAGGGAACCAGTTGGTTAATTTCGGGCTCGAGCTCGACCCGCCAGCTTCCGAAGGTAGATTTTTCCTTGTCTCCTCTAACTCACCCAACCCGGTAAAATCCTCTGGGACGGATAAGTCTATACCATCAAAAAAGCCTCGAAGGGGATCATCCGCCCCGTGGGCCTCCTCATGGGACCACTCCTTTGTCGTTCAGGTTTCATTGAACATTGAATCAGTGAACGAAGGCGATCCTCAAATATCTATAACACCGGGCGGGGCAGGAGCGACATCTCGCGAAGCCTCGACCCTTACTTTGGCGTCGTCCTCGCAAACTTGAGGTGGATCAGCTTTGGTCACTTCCGCTTCAGCTGCCACCCGTTCCTAGGGGACAAATGGAACATGGGCCATGAAGATGTCGTCATTCTCAGGCTCGTCTATGAGCCGAAGAAGTGATGCCGAGTCAAGCACTCGGGAACTGGAGGTTTTCTTTGGTTTACGAACCAGCCTCCTTCTCGTTTTTATTTTCTCCGAGCTTGGTGAACTCGGAGCCCTTTTTCTTTTCTTCTCCGCTTCTGTGGCCTCGCATTGTCCCGAAGTGGAAGAACCGATAGGTAAGTCTTTGTCCCCAACTGAGGACCTAAGTTCAACGGTCTTAGGCAAACCTGCAAAAGGGAAGTAAAGAAAAAATAATAAGAACATAGATCTAATAAAAAGAGCATAACACAACCTACTCGGAAAAATCTTACCATGGGAATGGGCCTCCCAACGGCCCTTTGAGAGTTTGATCCATGAGTGCTCAGGGTAGGGCATTTGTGAGACGATGCCTTCGACCTACTCCTTGAGATGAGCAACATTATTTTGGGCTTGGGCAATGGCTGCACCACCACAAATACCAATAAGAAAAAGGGGGATGAACTTGGAATCGACATTTGAAGGAAATGTTTTACTTACGTTATGTATTCCACTTCTCGGGGAGTTGCATGAATTCGGCCGGGATCAAATCCGAGGTCCTCACCCGAACAAAATGACCCTGCCAGCCTTGGTCCCGGTCCTCATCGATGCTCAAAAATGGGGCTTTGCTGGCCCGGTGAACAAGATTTATCAGTCCCCTCCCCCCCCAACCCGAAAACTTCAGGGACTGTATAAGCAGAGCAGATGATCGATGGTGAAGGTGCGCAAATCAGTTTTATTTACAAAAACTCAATGGAGGATCACGATCCTCCAAAGTGAAGGGTGGATTTGGCCAAAGCATACCTCGTACCTCTTGCATAAGTTTATGATTACCGGATCCACCGAGCCTAGTATAAAGGGATAAGTGTAGATACTTAGGTATCCCTAAACATGTGTAGTAATGGCCTCCTCAGAGTCGGGGATCACTACGTCTTTATCGGCCCAATTACAATCCTTTCGGACTAAGTGAAAATCGTCTTCGGTGATCGAGCAGATAAATCTCGATGTGTCCTCACCACGACCCTGCACTGAGGAGGGTTTCTCAACCTTGAAGTCGTCAACGATCGAACAACCTCCGGGAATGAACATCTTCAAGGGAGGTGCAGGAGCCGATTCCTCGATAGCCATGTTAGCAACAAGTCTCCCAAGGTCGACCACATTGGAAGTAGTTTCGGCAGTCATTTGGGAAGTAGAAGTAACCTTTTGGGGAACAGATTTTGAGGTTTTAGCCATTGTTCCACGAGAAAGCTTGAAGAAGATATAAAATGATTGAAAACTGGAGGCTCAGATGTGTTGTCCTGAGTGGATGTTGAGTAAACATTTCAAAGAAATCTCAAATACCAGAGGTAAAAATGCTAGAATTTGAAAGGGAATAGCGAAATCCAGGGGGTACGAGGGTAGACGGTTTAACGCAAAGTGAGAAATGAACGAAAGAGGGGTTATTTATAATGGTGCCATGATGCTTCGCTTCCAGGGACAGCCGACCGACGGCTGACATGCATTTAATGCCATTATGACATGACCGACGAGACATTTATGGTTTATGTCGCTTATGTCACGTTGTATCGAAGAAGGGATCGGGATGCTCAAGTCGTTTCTCATCACTTTACTTTTCGAGAAACGAGGGGACTATCTATGTACGGGTAAAAATTGGGCTCATGATACACTTCGACCTCCAACAGGGTAAAACAAGCTCGAGATATGATTGCGAATGATCGTAATCGAAGCAAGGATATCCTCGAGTCAGAATACGGGGGCCGACCATCTACCCTCGATAATATCGGAGTTATGATTCGAGACCGATCTAAAACTTGAAGGACTTCGGAGGGCGTCGCCAGGTAATCGAGAATGGCCAACAGAAGGCCGTAATATCCGTGACCGACCGGATATCACGGCGTGGATCTCGGCATGTATCGATGTAGAACCGGCAACCGATTAAACAGAAGATGTTTTACCTTTTATAGAGTTATACTTAGAGTAGAATTCCCCTACTATATAAAGGAGGGGTCTGATAATTTATTAAGCACATTGTAACACGCATTCCAAAGTAATATATTATTATTTTCTCTGATATTAGCTCTTTCTCTTGTTAATCAGTGTTGGTCATAGCGAGCCTGGATCGAGGGTAAATATTTCAATATGGCTGGAACTATCCTTCTCGTATGGTTTGAATCTATTTTATCTTTGTTTGTTCAATTTGACTTAATCCATCACTTTGTATCAAATTATTTTGTGTATCCTTAAAATCACTTACACATTTAATTGTTATCCGATTTTGAGGGTAAATAGTATTAACTAAATGCTTAAACAGAGTACAACATGAGTATCTGATCGCCAAGTTAGGGGGTACTCAATGTGTACATAACACCTTGAGGGGAGTATTGAGAATAAAGAAGTTACTTAACCATGAGGGCAGTTTGAACTATATATGAAACTGTATATTGGTTAGGGGTATTAGTTTGTTAGCTTATCATTTAAGTCGGTAAGTTTATCCGACAGAATGTAGTTAGCCATACTTGTATATGAAGAGATGTACACTTCATTTCTAAGCAATGAAATCAGATTTCTCTTTTCTTCTCTCATTTATGTAAGTGTCTTTTTTGCGGACTCTCCCAATTAGGGTTTCAATCCTTCTCATTCTCGCTATTTTAGCCGTTTGTATAGATGTGTTGAAAATGATAATACGTACTCTTGTGCATTTTCTTTTTTAATATGTCCCAAAAATATATCTGTATATTAAGAAATAATTTGATTTTACATATCTCACTTTATTCTTGGTGAAATGATTTATAACCATACAAATATCCATGATTTATTTTAGATTACTAAGTTTTAATCTTTTTTCCCTTAAACTATGTGCTCAGTTAAACTGTATTACACAAATGGGATGTAGTGAGTAGCTGATATGTAAAAGTTTTTGGGTAAAAATAACTAAAATGCCCTTAAATGTACTTGCAAAATAATGTATTTAAAGTACTTTTATGGTAAGCACATTTAATATTTTATCAAATAGGTTAATAAACAAAAGTGCATACTAGTTTAACAAACATATCCAAACTTACTTTCTTAAATTGTGTCTAATTCACACTCTTAGGGCTTGTTTGGTGTGAGGAATAAGAGATAATTAATCCCGAAATTAAATTTGAGTTAAGTTTATCCAATGTTCGATTGGGATAAAATTATGGTATAACTAATCTCGGGATTAGGTATCCCGGAATTGTAGTATTTGTTTACCCCTACGAGAGGGTGGGATAACTAATCATATGAAATAATTCCGAGAGAATTAATCGTGGGATAACTTATTTCCAACCAAACGACCCCTAATGGTATATAATTGCCCGAGTAGTAGACTAACAACTTGTTTGGATGGTTGTTACCCATTGTATCGTATTGTATTGTTATCCCAAAATAATGTTTGTTTTGATTGTTATATTAAAATTGGTTGTATTGTATTGTTAAATCCATTGTTCCGGAATAATAAAAAGTTCCATTTTTTTATACAATCAATTTGGTGTGGTGGGATTATTTCATATTTTTCTTTCCAATTATGTCCTAACTTATTACTCCATAATTCTATTTTACCCTTTACCCTTTTCTTTTATAATTTTAACTCCAAATCTCTCACCTATAACCTATTTTGTCTTCGTCCCCTTTTTTCCAGAACTTCTGCTGCTTCCAACTCCAACGTAAAATTGCTAATTTTGTTCCACTAATTTTATTAGAATTTGCATGGATTTAATTGTTTAATCTATTTATAAGACATATTTGGTGATAAATTAGTAAAATGGGATTTTCTTAAATTATTTTATGCGTAATTCTTAATAAATTTAATATTTAAACAATTGAGAGTATTTTAGTAAATTTATCAGTTATAGTACAGTACGATACAGTCAAACCATATATCAAAATATTATTTAACAATAACAAATAATACAATCTATCCAAACGTTCTATTTATAAAACGATACAATATAATACATTGCCGCACAATACAATATCTATCTATACTATATTAAAAGCACGAAGACCCTTAGCGAAATATCATTCGCCTTTTTTACCCTTTAAAAATAATTTTTACAGTGAACAAAATTATAATTTAAGTTACCTTCCTATTATTTAAGACTTTAAAATGAATTAAATTTTTGCATATTAAACCTTTCCTTGTTAAACTATGCAAGAAATCCTAATATTTAGGAATTTAAATCAATAAATATCATTTCTGATGAGAACGTTCTTATATGGTGACTTCAATTGATTTTCAATTAAAAACTTAAAATATGAGGACATAAAATCACATATTAAATTAGAAGTAATTAATACAGTAACGTCTAAACTAAAATGTTTTAACGCGAAACAATTAAATATGCATTTTAAATTTTTTAATTTTAATCAAACAAAATAATTAATTCATGTTCAATTATGCACTAGTCTATAGTCTATACCTTGTTTGTGTCTTCTCGAGTGAACTTGAGAATAACTTTTTAAAAAAATATTTGAATAATCGTGAATCTTCAAGGGTTATGCGTTCTTACTGAAACTAACAAAGAAGCACGATAACTTGTGAAATTAAAATGACAAAATTATAAAATTGGAACATAATTAAAGATGAATATATTGAATAATGATTGAGGACTTTTCTCAACAATATTTTTTATTGAGTTAGCTATAGAGGATTAGTAGTTATCAATTTCAAAAGCTTACACTTTATTTTATAACTCAACCATAATTTTAAAAAATATATGTAATTTTCTTATAAAATATTACTTATTGAAATGATAACACGTACACTAAGGACCCGTTTGGCCATAAATTTTGTCAAAATAAATTTAGGTTTTATTTGTCAAACACATATTTGGCTATAGATTTTGCCTATATTTTAGCCAAATCTCAAATCCCAAAACTAGCTCAATAGCTGGTTTTGAGCCAAAATATCACTATTATATTTTTTAAAAATTGCCCCAAATTTTTATATTTTATAAAAGAGTTCACCATTTATTATTGTGTAACGATGTTGCTTTGCCTTCTCGATCATCTGATAGTGTATCATGTAGTTCATTATAAAAATGATAATTTTGTATCAAATTTATTTATGTTCAAGACTTTTGCGATAATATCATGAATGTTATTGATAATGGTATTGTTGGGTATTTATGATAGTTTTTAGAACTTGTGGATATAAGTCATATTTCATATTTTTTCAAACCAAACTTACTCAAAACAAAACAGATGTCCAAACACATTTTGGTCGCCAAACCAAACTTAATCCAAATCTTTGATTTTTCCGAATAAATTTAGGAACCTTCTATGGTCAAACTCTAGCTAAGACTAGTATTATAAAACAACAACCATCCAAACAAGGTGTAAAATCCAATACTTCAGTGAGTTTTTGGTTTCTCCCTCACACACCCATAAGAGGATATATATTGAGAATTTAAGCACTTTTGAGGAAACATGGAGAGGCTGTACAAGGCTTTCGGGGATGACTTCTTGGAGTTCTATAAGAGAGAAACTGGGATTTCTCAGCCCAGAAACTTCGCTCGCCGAATATCTGCTTCTGAGGTCTCAGTTATTTATAGCTTTAATTATTTGTCTTTATGGATTACAATTAGTGAGTTGAGCTCTATTTGCTTGATGAAATGTTTGAGACTATAGAAATTCTCCCCAGTTAAAATTACCCTTTTCTTGCTTGTGATTAGTACCTGTGCTTCTAGGCAGTGGTGTTCGGGTTAGTTTGCGCTTACCTCGACTAATTCACTTGGCAACTAAGGCTTAGACAGATAGGAAGAAGTCGTGTAGTGTGTTTTAATTTTGCTGGAATTTGAATCCTAGTCTCTTATGGTTTTCATCCCACTTCATTGGCCGCTAGACAACAGATAGATTGTAGTTACGGAATTTAAATTCAATGTTTTATCCTTTTGTATTGCATTTGTTATTGTTCATTTTGGAGGGTAAAAGTAAAAAATTTGATTAACTTGTTAGACTTTTGCAAGAACTGGCTTCTGGTGAATTGTTAATGGTCTCCACTGGTTTTTAGGTTTAGGAAAGACCAGACTACCTGACACCTTTGGCTAGTCAGCTTGAGTATTTTATTTTTATTTTTGGATATGGCCAAACTCCATTTGTAAGGAAATAGCTACCGTACATGTACATGTTTGAGTACAGAGAGGTAATTACCTTGCGAAATAAGTTGAACAATACATTTATATATTTCTGGTTAATACCTACAAGTTTATTGAGTGCCAAGAACCGTAAGCTTTTCAACCTGCTTGTATTTTGGATTAGAATTTACTACACTAATGGTACAGAAATATTTGTACGATTACTGTAATTTGACCGGCTCCAACAGGATACAACCCTGCTTTTCCAAGTTGCCAACACATGCTCTCAGTATAGGAGCTCACCTGATCTTTTTTTTCTTTTTTTTCAATTTCACCGAATAATACAAAGTCTTTCAATTAATGACAGTTACTATTTATTGCCCTGCCCGTATCATCTCAGTGATGGTCTTTCAGTTTATCACCAAGTATGCACGGTTGATTTCCTTGTATCCATTTCCTCTTAATAGCAGAGCCTGATGTGTAATATCTGTGGCACATCCAATAAGATGGAACAAACAAATAAATAGATAAACCAAAACTAAGGCCTGCATGTTCGCTGATGTTAAGTCTCTCTATTTTTGTGAGAACTTTTCACATTATTATTAGAAGGTAACAAAAAGGAGGCATTCATATTCGGTGATGATTAAGTCTCGGTTGGAACTTAATTTTGTGTAAAAATTTTTTTGACATTTTTGATATGAAGATAATTCCATATCAGTCACTCAATCAATCAATCAACGCTAAATCCTAAATTAATTGGGTCGGCTATATGAACGCTCAATATCCATTCCACTCTATTGTATTCTGTGGAGGCTAATAAATCTTTAGGTGTTTGAAATTCTTTTCTCTAGAATTCTCCATTATGCAAAGCTGCTGAAACTATTCTTTTTTCAACTTTGGGGCAGGTTACAGTGAAGCGACTGGATCTGTACGGGAAATTAAATGGTCATGGGGGATGTGTTAACACAATTGACTTCAATGCCACTGGCGATGTTCTTGCCTCAGGTTCCGATGACAGACGAGTAATACTATGGGACTGGGCGACAAGGAAATCAAAACTATCTTACCAATCAGGCCACATGGACAACATATTCCAGGCCAAGTTCATGCCCTTCACTGATGATCGGAGAATAGTAACTGCCGCTGCTGATGGCCAGGTGATGTTTTGCCCATCTTGACCACATTAGTATGTGAAATCTGAAAGAATGCCAAGGTGTATGAGCAAATGTTCGTGTGTAAGTCTGAAATATGCTGTAGTAGATATGTCATCTGCTTACTGGACCATCCTCCTATTGTGATTTAATCATGATCCCAGTCATTATGAAACACGAAGAATGGTCAAATGATGATAACATTAGTGGCCTATATCGAAAAGGATAAGTCCTGTCAAATTCTTGCAGCAGATCACGCCCTTTAAGCAAATCTAAGCAGTCGATTGGTTGGCCTCATAAGGAAAAATAATTCAAGCGTAAAATTCTGCATAACTAGTAGTATAATATTTGATTTCAAAATAAATCATTGCATTACTAATTTAATCTCTGCATAACTACAGCAATCTCTGTCTGCATAATTGATGCAGGGCTTGGTTTGCAATATTAAACTTTGCATTGCCAATACTCGCATAATATAGGAATCTATGCATTATTTTATGCGGATACAATGTGGATTAACAGAAACAAGACCTGGATAAGAGTATTAAAGACAAGCACCCAAGGTTCAAATTCCAGTAGAGACAGCAAGTATCTGGCGGGAATAGTCAGGGTGCGCGAAGCTAGCCTAGACACCACAGTTAAAAAAGTATCTAATAACAATCCTTGCGTTATAATTACCTATGCAACTATCAGCTACTGTATGGCATCCACTGCTTCGTTTGTCCATCTTCTTCTCAATTACGTAAGGAATCTGTGCCTCACACTTCAAGGATTGAGGAGTTCTTTTGCATTGCAATCACCAGATTACATGGAAGCATTGAATGATTGGATAAGTAATTTTCATACCACACATATTCCTTTTATTGTCCTTAGTATCAAGTACCACATGTTTATACATCCAGACATAGTTGCCGACTTGCTGTATAGATAGATAATAGTTTAGACCTGCTGGAGTTGCTTAATTTGTAATTTGAGAAAGCTCAAGAAAAAATTTGTTTTAGAAACCTATGGGCTTATTCTTCAATCTTCTCTGACTTCCGCCATCACAAACACTGGTTTTCTCACTGCAGGTCAGGCTTGGTCTATTGCTGGAGAATGGTCAGGTAGAAACTAAAAGGCTAGGTAGGCACCAAGGTCGTGTACATAAGCTTGCCGTGGAACCAGGGAGCCCCTACATATTCTATAGCTGCGGTGAAGATGGTTTTGTTCAACACGTAGGTTGCCACGTTGCTGTTTTACATGTAAAAAGTTCTCTTCTTCAGGTTATTTTGCCGTAACTTGCATTTATTCTGCAGTACGACCTGCGAAGTAATTCTGCCACAAAGATAATCTGTTGCTCATCTTTCACGGAAAACAATAAGCAATCTTCTAGCAGCATATGTTTGAACGCCATTGTGATAGATCCGAGAAACCCAAATTATTTTGCAGTTGGTGGTTCTGATGAATATGCACGTGTATATGACATCAGAATGCATGAAATGGACGTGTTGCATAATTCTGATAGGCCTGTCAACACATTTTGCCCCCCTCACCTGATCAAAACACATGACGTTCACATTACAGCATTGGCTTACTCGAGCTCTAGTGAGTTGCTGGTCTCATACAATGACGAATTGATATATTTGTTTCAGAAGAACATGGGATTGGGTCCGTCTCCCCTGTCTTCGCTAGGTGAAGATGCAGAGAAATTGGAAGAGCCACAAGTTTATTCTGGGCATAGAAATTCGAGAACCATTAAAGGTGTGAGTTTCTTTGGTCCAAATGATGAATATGTCTTGAGTGGATCTGATTGTGGCCATATATTTATCTGGAAGAAAAAGGGCGCTAACCTTGTTAGGTTGATGGTTGGTGATAGACACATAGTAAATCAGCTTGAGCCCCATCCCTGTATTCCTGTTCTTGCAACATGTGGATTAGAAAAGACCATAAAGATTTGGACCCCGTCGTCGAATAATGTTTCTTCATTGCCTCGTGATGTCCTTAAGGTGCATATCTTAGCAGTTCTCTTAATAATTATTCATGTGTTAGAATCGGAAGTCAGAGTTGGTTCATGTAATCTGGTATTAAATTTTTGTTTTTGCTTTTCTGCACTGTGTCTTGCTATGAGCAGACAATGGAAGCTAACAGGCGAGGTCGAGAGGACCATTCACGGGTTACACTGACCCCAGATGCAATAATGCATGTTTTACGTCTGCATAGGAGGCAAGCGGTGGCTTATGTTGAGAGAAGACACAACAGAGATGATGTTGACAGTGATGAAGATGATGGGGAAGAGGCTTATGTATTAGGATTTCCAGATGGTGATACTGAGGAGGGTGTTACAGGAAATTCTGAATGCAGCATTAGCTAGAGTCATATGTATAATATCCGGGAACAAAGATTTTTATCTTCTACTCTTTTCTTCTTATCTTCTACGAGTCCGTATCTACATCAATAGTGGCTCACCATCGTTTGATGCACCTTAGAGCTATAGTGCATTCACAAGTTCAGCTAACATCTGAGTTTGAGAATTTGCTGGCTGCCTGTTCACAGTATCAATAAATAAGCAGTGTGTCATCTGCACTTGAGCAAAGTTCAAAGTTTAGCATCTATATATTATCTTGTATCTTGATTACGATGGGTGAATGGTTTCATTTGAAACTTCAAAGATTTGCTTATGCTCTAGAATCTGTCCATTAGGTGGGGTATATGCACTATACTTTCATGAGTTCATTATCTGGAGTTTAACTTTAAAGCTACTCCATAATCTTGCTTGCTTACCAAGAAGTTTTGCCCTATGTGATTAATACCTAAGGCTACTCTAATAGATAGAGACATGATATTATAGTCGAGGTATAAACAATTGATGTTGTTCTTGTCACTAGTTTGACAAAAGTTAAAGAAAGGAAACATGCAATTGTTAGCCTCCTAGTTTGGCTAAGTAGTGTTGAGAATTCTTCTTCTTTTTGCAGCTAATCGCCAACATTAATGGAGAGGAGTAATCTGAAGGCGAGTATTAAAAAAATGGCACTTGACATATCTTTGGTAGAATTTCCTGTAATTCTTTTTCTCATCCCTGTGTATGAGAAACTATGCCTCCCTTGGAAGGTGAAATACTTGAAAAACCACTGGACAATTATCTGTGGTTCCGGGGTTTGCTAAACTTAGTTCCACAAATTGATGAACAATTGCTCAATTCAAGCTTTGGTCTCTCTGTCTTCGATAGGTAAGGGTAAGGTCTGTGTACACACTACCCTCCCCAGACCCCACCTGTGGAAATATACTGGGTTTGTTGTTGTTGACGCTTTTTACTCCCATTGAACCAGGCAAAAGATTTGTCTTTAGCGGAAAGTCATCTAGATCAATGGGCTAAAGAACATTGTTAGAAGCACCATCAGAATCTTCCTCCTGATGACATTTATCTGCAAGATGAGCGAACGAGTAAGTTTATTCGACTAACATGCCGCCATAATTCCATCGAACACTATCATTATTAGTACTATATACAGAAGAAATGACAGTCCAATTGCAAGTATAATAATACTACACCACATTGTAATGCACAGAAGAGATATTGCTGCTTGAGATAGTAGAAGCCTCAGGTGCCACATTTATCGTGCCCATACTGTCCTCAACTGCATTATAATAGAATTTCAAACTATAGCAAATGCTCTTAGTAATCTTGTGATTCTATTAATAGGAATTTTGTTTCCACCATAGCAGTTGTGTCTAAAATTCATTGTAAAAGACTTTTAGTTTCCTTTGTGTTATTCTTTCCTTCTTCATATTGTTTACCCGTAAAACGGTACAGTTAAATTTGTTAGGTGGTTTATAAACGAGCGAATTGATTTGATCCAAAAATGATAGAAAAATAAGATTAAAAATGCGATATAGTAATTGAAATTGAAAGAGATGACAAGCCTGGCTCCGAGCACAACTCTTCCGAGGACAAAAATGAAAGCAATGATAAAGAACAAATAAAGTTATTTAATTGAGAGCAAAAGTAAAATACAACATATGTTTGCCAAGAATTTTCGTGTCTTACAATGGCTGCTGAACGTATTATTTATAGCCTTTTCTAGGGAAACAAGATCCTAGGATCAAGCTTCTCTTAAATAATAATAAAGCATTATTTATGAGCATGTAACGGTAGGTCATGAATGCAAATATTTTCTGTAATGGTTGCTCATTTAATGTTAGAGAATATTCCCTCATTGAATGTTATACAATGAGAAACCCTTGATCTCCTCTCATTAAATACGCTCCCTTCGGGTTGTACTCGTCGTCGATCACATTCGTAGTGCCTGGTATTGGAAGCTACCTAATTTGTCTTTTTCCTGCCTTCGGTTCCACGTGTCATGCTATCATTCGACCATCTCTTATAAACCAATTTTATCCTGTACAGATACTCCTCCTACTTTCCGGTAACACGTCTTAGTGTTACCGGAAAGTTGGTGAAGACTTCTTTCTTGGTGGAAAAGTTCCCGAACAGTCTCTAACACTTGAAATGACACACGTCTACTCACATTTAACAACCTGAACACGTGTAGCCCCATGATTTAGCAAATATTTTTGCTGGTTCTCGAATTAATCATGACCATGATTTTTGTCGTCTATAACTTCCCTTCTGCTCATTATTTTTACTTCTTTACTTCCAAAAGTTTCATAAGTCTTTCTTCTTCTCTACACTCATCTGCTTAGAAAATCTTCCATCTTCTCCGACTTTCTTAGCAAAAGTTTCACTAACCTTTCATTACTATGGCTTTTTTCACTGCATCCTGTGAAAACTCTAGCCTTCTCCTTGGTGGAGGCCCAAAGAAAAACAAGGATGCTGATATCGATTCTGAACCTCCTACTATAAACACTATCATACCAAAATACCTCAACACTGCTAACAACTTCCAAGAGAAGGCCCTTCTGCGTCTTCACGGACTTGGGCTGTTAGTAGGTATTTCTCCTCCATTCGCCCTTCTAATATTCCCACTGTGAAGGAGGACTGCAACTCCCCTAACCTTGACATCCTCGCTCCAGATATGATAGAGCAGGTTACCTTCACCAAGGAGGGTTATATGTATGTCTATATGTATCCCTTTACCTTGGGTCCATTCTCCCTTGGGTCGAATGAAGGGCTCGACCCCGTTATTTTTTGAATTTTTCCACCGGTACCGGGTCTGCTTAGAACAAGTGGGCCCATCAATATGGCTAACGATGGCTTGCCTTCACCAACTGTGCACGGAGACCGGGGAAACCCTTACCCTTACACGCATGATGAATCTTTACTCTCCCAAAGTTTTTCGTGGGGGAGTAATAAATTTCAGCAAACATGGCCACCATGCTCTTCTTACCAACGTGGATAATGACAATGATCACGGGTAGATGGAGCGATTCATCGTCATTGCTACCAGTGGCATCATCCCGGCTACAGCTCCGTCTTTTCTTGAGTCAGGGAACCGCTTTCGTAAGTTTTTGATTTATTCATTCCCTTCGTGAAAAATTGTTTTTCGTTGTTGCTGATTCTCTTGTTTCTTTTGTTCCAGCTACCCGATGGGAACCACTACGGGTTCAAGGCCTGGACCGGTGGGTTCAAATAATTCTGGAAATCACAACACCGAATCCTGTCGGTAGAAGGAAATTGCCCTTAAATACGGGTGAAAGTCCAAATATTACGGTAAACCGAGTCCTTCTCTCTTTTATCTTTGTACGAAAATAAGTAACTTCATGAAAAAGTTGCTAACTTTGTTTTTTGCTTGATTCAGGACATCCGCAGGGCTCTGTCACCTGCCCCGAGGTCGACATTTTAATTGACCTCGAAGAGGCCAGGAGGGTGCTGCAAAGTGCCCTTGATCGAAGCAGTGCTCACAGATCTGCTTTTGGTGAGGGAGCCTCCTCTCGGAGTACCCAGCCTGAGAACAAGGAACTAAAAAAGCGACGTTCTTCCTCAGCTCAAACTCAAAATAAGAAAAAGCAACAGCCGAGCCGGCCATAGTGGTTGTTGTGGAAGATGGGGAAGCCAGTGATAAAGAGGCTCCCATTCAAAGGAGAAAAACATCTTCATTAGCTCAACCAGATGCTCAACCGGGAAAATTTCAAAACTCGACCGGAGGAGAGATCCAAGCACTTTGGGGGGAGATGGATCTGGTGGAAAATGATGACTCTCACTTTCCAGTCCCCATTGATGTCTCTGGTCCAAGGAGTTCGGACCCTAGGCCTCTTCTGCCTTCGGCCACTGAGCAAATAATAATCAGCATTGCCTCTGCCCCAATTGCTTCTCATCCTTCAACCCCAACATCTTCACGCCCATCGACACCAGCCGCTCCTTCGCCACCAGCATCACCTGCATTTCTTCCACCGGCAACAAATGATCGGGAGAGAGGAGCTTCTCCTCCTCGATCTCCTGACCACGGGAATTTAGGGCACAACTATTCACCCCTTCACTGGATCCTCGAGGGAGGAGAATTGCTACTCTTTCGGTCTCGAAGGAGTGCCACCTTTTGTCCAAGCCGATGGAGCTTGGGAAGTACTTGAAGCCGTTGGCTTCAGAGAAAGATTGGAAGAAAATGTGCTATCTTTCGAGAAAGTGCTTATAAACAACGCCATGCACAACACGGAGCAGGTACCATACTTGTTTTCATATAGCTCTTTTTCCATTTACTTGCCACAATAGAATTTCTATCTTTGACATTTTCTTTTACATGCCAACTTTCTTGCTTCCGAAGGCCTGCAGAGATTGATCCTCGATAAGCAAGGACTTGCTTTCGAGCGGGATCAACTGTTTGCCGAAAGGAACCAACTTGTTGTGCGCCTCTCGGTGTTGGAGGCAAAAGTCGTTGAGCTGGGCGAGCTTGAGGCCCGGTTGCAGTAAAGCGATCAAGATAAGATGGCCCACAGCCAAGAATCCACTTAACTACATGAATAACTTCAAGAGGCTAAGGCTAAGTGGTCCGAGCTCCATGACACTGTGCTTGCTGCTGCTGAGCGCGAGTCTGCCTTCGAGGAGCAAATAAATAATTTGAAGGCGGGCTTAAGCTCCAATACTAAGGAGGCTAATGCTGCCGAAGAAAAAGAGGGCCAAAATGGAAGAGAGATTTAAGAGAATCATAGAGCAAAACCAGATTCATTTATCTACAACTCTTGATCTCGATTCCCACCTTAGTGCCCTGAAGTCCGAAAGGGACAGCCTCCAGGCCAAAATTGATAAGGTCCAAGCAAAACTCTAGGACCAAGAGGATTCCCTAGTGTTTGAGAAGACTTATGAGATATATCACATGAGGATAAAAACCTTGGAAGAAGCCAAAGCGGGCATTATCAATATTGATGATTGCATCGTCAAGGCTCGAGAACTGGAGCTAACTGATCGAGAAAATCTCCCCGCTCATCCTGTTGCAACTGACTCTACGAGTACGGATTCTGAGTACTCGGGAACCGAAGGGGAGTTTGACGAGGATAAAGATGAAAGTCCTGAACCGGTAGTGGATTCTCCTTCTTCTACCAGGGGAAACACAGACCCATCTCTCCCTTCGGGCTCTGGCGGCAATGATGCTTAGTTTCTTTTTTCTCTTTTTTTTGTACTTTTAATTATGCCAAACTTTCCATTGAGTTTGGCACTTTGATAAATAAAGACTACTTTTGCTTAAGTGTTGTGCAAAATACATTCCTTTTGCGTTGAATTAATTAAAGCTTCGGGTATATTTTCATCCGATAGCTTTTGATTTTAAGCATAAAATTCTTCTGGAACCAACCCTTTACTATGAGGGTTTCATAAGAGATGTGTAAGTCCCCATGAAAAGTTTCCTAAAAACCGGGGTTCGGTGATGCCGGGGCAGGCGTAGAGGTTAATAATAATAGAAATTCTGGTTCGGACTTTTTGAATTGAACAGTGCGCTGGGGAGTTGAAGGAAAATATTTGGCATAAATAGGCGTTTCTACGGTCCATTCTACGGCCGCATAATCACTCTATGGACCGCATAATGGTCGTAGAGTGAGACAATTTTTCTGGGTTAGTTTGATGTCATTTCCGCGGCCCATTATGCGACCGCATAACCATTTCGTGGGCCGCACTATTGTCGCATAATCAGCCTTGGAGTTTTGCGGAGGGAGGTTCTGCGGCACATTATGCGACCGCAGAACAGGTCTGGGGGCCACATAGTGACCGCAGACCCAGTCAGTTACTTTCCAGTTTTGGCACCCAATTTGTGCGGCTGATATACGGACCACATATCCTGTCCGGGGCTTCATTTTTGGGGTTTTATAACCCGACCCTACTTCGATATATCTACGCAAAGGACCATATTTTGAGCAAAATCTGATATTTTTAGAGTGAGAAAGAGTGCTTAATGTGAGGGAGTAACCTTCAACCTATTACCCATCAATTCTTGCTCAATCATTGAGGATTAACAAAGAAAGTCTTTATCCTAAAGGTAAGAATCTATGCCCTAGCTCTTAATTTCAAAATTTTACGAAAATGGGGTAATTAGGGAGACAATTATTGGGTGTGAGGGCCGTTGTCTTGCATGCATGTATTCTTGGAGTATGTGGGAAGGTTGTGAGCTAAAAGTGGTAGAGAATGGGTTGGGGAATGATGGAATCTTCCATAAAAGGGCGCTAAAACATTGATGCTCACCTAGTGTTTGATAATATACTCCAATGAGCTAGAATCATGACCATCTTCCTAATTTTGGTTCAACTTGTCATATTTCTAAAATAGATTGAAGTTGCTTAGAATCCCGAAATATTTTAAAAGTTTAAGGAAGCTCAATTGAGGTATGTTGGCTAAACCCCCCTTCTTCTTAGAATCGAATCCCACGGTGTTCATGTAATTGGTGTAAGTCCTTGAGCATTCTTGAATTGGCTATTCCTAATGTGTTTGTGTTGAAGGATGTATGTTCAATATTTATTCTAAATACTTCATCATGTCATCTTGTCATTTGAAGATGTGTTCAAAAATGTAGAATATATGTTAGGAATGTTAAGACTTCAAGTCAAGATCGAAATAAAGGTTATTATGCCAAATTGTATGAAAAGCCTCTATGTGCCTAAGATTCTCAAATTTCTCTTATGTGAATTTAATGTCTTGAATAGAAAGCCTTATTGTTGTTGATAATGATAACGATGTTTGAATATGGAACAGAAAACTGGAATTATGAAATACGGTCAAGTGCCAAGAATGACTTTATAATTGTGGCCATTAGTGCCAATGAATCGAAAGGATATGAAAGAAGTGTGATGTGAGATGACTGACTGAAAAAGGTAATGTCTTGGGTGAGACGGCCTAGCCGATCGTGCCGTAATCGGATGCCATGCCGCACACATGGTGGTGATTGTGCTGAAAATGATAATTGAAATTGTGGTTATGGTTGATGTCTCAAATGAGAAGACCTAGCCGATCGGGTCGTGATCGGACTCCGTGAAGAATACGGTGGTATTGTGAATTATGGTATATCGGCACTAAAGATCACCCAACCTAATAACATGAAAATTGACTTGAAAACTTATGTGATCCTTAACTTGATGTTTTAGTATTATTTAAAACTCTTATTGAATTCTTGACTGTTCTCCCTTGTATTATTATTCATTCTATTGAGATGGTGTTTAGTTTTACATACTAGTACTATTCGATAGTACTAACGTCCCTTTTGCCGGGGGCACTGCATCTCTAATGGATGCAGGTGGTTCCACAGCAGGTAGCATTGACCAGCGTTAGCAGTACACCTTCTTCCTAGCAGACTTGGTGAGCCCCACCTCATTCCGGGGTCATGTATCTTTTGTACATTCTGTTATTATGTTTGGAGGTATAGCCGGAGCCTTGTTGTCGACACTACCATTGTACTCCTTTGTATCGTTTAGAGGCTCCGTAGACATTGTGTGGGTTGTATGTCGGTGTTGGGGGGAAGTCGAACAATTCATGTTTATGTTTGAATGAATCACTTGTTCCACTTTAGCCTATAAAAAGGTATGTATTTTGAGATATTATATATGAAGAAATTAATAGAAATGTTTTGGTATTGTATTCATGATCTCCTTATTGTCTAATTAATGAATATATGTCACTTCGTTTTCCATGAGTAAGTTTGGGGTAGAAAGTATCTAGCAGGCTTGCTCGGCCGGGTTTACTCGATTGAGCGCCGGTCGCGCTTCCCGAAGTTGGGGCGTGACAAGAGGTCCCTCTTATATTTACGATGCTCTTGAAGATGATGTCTCTTGTTTATTCCGGCACAAGTGTTTTATGTTTTTGTTAACTTTCAAATGATAAAATTAACTCATCGTTTGGACAAGAAATAAGATAAAAATAAAATGACTTCATTTTATTCCTTCCATCTTTAAAAGTATATAAGCATTCATTTGCTAAAGTAAATACAACTACCAATACGTGTGGTTAACTTGTACAACTTATTGTTATAGGGGTGATCAAGCAGTCCCCGGTCCTGATGAGACTTTACTGATCCAAGTTCTAGTAGTCCCTGGTTTTTGTGGCATTCCTGGTGCCGTATTATATATTATCCCCCCCAATGTTTGAATGCTAAGCATGCGAATTCGAACACTGGAAGTCTTGATTCACCGGTAGAAATGACGTGTGAAATGTTGAATAATCCTTTAATAATGGAAGACAAAGCATAACATCGAGTCAAAGATTATTTAACAATCCACATAGCTGTTTGCGATTGATGTGAAAGTTTTAGTGCCTTGATATTTAAAGGTCTTTCCTTTGCCGACGTTACTCCCTTCGTAGTATGCTTTTCGTTGCTGCCTAGTTAAAAATCTTATTAGATAAACTCGATTGGACAAAAACTGGACGAAGGGGAAAACGTGTAGCACATACTTTCACTATTGACGAGATCTATCAGAAATTATACCTTTTGAGGTGAGTCACGTTCCAATTGTTGGGCAACTTGACTCCATCTTTATTCTCCAACTCGTATGATCCTTTATCAGTAACAACTGAAATTCGGTAAGGACCTTCCCATATTAGACCCAGCTTTCCGACATTAACTTCTGAAGTGCTCTAAGCCACCTTCCTCAAAACCAAATCTCCTATTTTTAAGTAATGGAGATTGACCCTCCGATTATAATATCTTTCCATCATTTTCTTTTGAGCCGCCATCCTCACGTATGCCAAGTCCTTGCATTCGTCTAGTAAGTCCAGCCTCGCCAGCAACACTTCATTGTTTGATTTTTAATTTGTTCAGGAAAGCCTTAAAGTTGGTTCCCCTACTTCCACCTGTATCAGAGCTTCCGCACCATATACGAGAGAGAAAGGTGTTTCTCTTATGCTCAATTTTTCTGTTGTCCGATATGCCTATAGCATACTTGGTAACTCCTCGGGCCATTTGCCTTTAGTAGTTTCTAACTTCTTTTTAAGGTTTTGAATAATCACCTTATTAGTTGATTCTGCCTGCCCGTTAGCACTTGGACGGTATGGTGAGGATGTAATCCTCTTGATTTTCAAATCTTTCAAAAATTTTGTGACTTTTGAGCCTATGGATTGTGGTTCGTATCGCATGCAATATCCTTTGGTATGCCGAATCGGCAGATTATGTGGTCCCATATGAAGTCGACCACTTTGCGCTCACCGATATTTTGGTAAAGACCTGCTTCAACCCGTTTAGTGAAGTAATCATTTAAAACTAAAAGAAATCTTACCTTTCTGGGACCTAGCAGTAGAGGACCGACTATGTCCATTTTCCATTTTATGAATGGCCATGGGGACAACACTAAATGGAAGAGTTCAGCTGGTTAGTGCACCAATTGTGCGTGGCATTGACATTTGTCGCGCTTCTGAATAAATGCATTTGCATCTTGCTCCATCCAGGGCCAATAGTAACCTGCCCTAATGTAACGACCCGACCTGTCATTTTTGAGTGTTGTAGCCTTGTTTCCCCCAATTACTGCTTATTCTATGCTCTATTGTTGTCATGTTACTTATTGAAGTAATTGGTTTGGTTCCGAGGATATTTCAGAATGAATCGGTACACTTAGTCCCAATATTGGAAACCTAAGTTTAAATAGTTAACCAGATATTGACTTATGTGTAAATGACTATGGAATGGAGTTTTGATGATTCTGATAGCTCTGTATGATCATTTTGAACTTAAGAGTGTGTCCGAATATTGATTTGGAGGTCCGTGGATGATTTTGGCTTGAAATGGCAAAGGTTGAAAAATTAGAAGTTTGGAGAGTTGAGAAGTTTGACTGAGAGTTAACTTTGTGGTTACCGACCTCCGATTTTGGTTCCAGAAGTTGGAAGAGGTCCATTGTGTCATTTATGACTTGTGTGTGAAATTTGAGGTCAATCGGAATTGATTTGATAGGTTTCGACATCGATTGTAGAAATTGGAATTCATTAGTTTTTATTAGGCTTGAATTGGGGTGCAGTTCGTGTTTTTGATGTTATTTGACGTGATTTGAGGCCTCGACTAGTCTCGTATTATGTTTTATGACTTGTTGGTATATTTGGTTAAGGTCCTGGGGGCCTCGGATTTGATTCAGATTAAATTCGGGTTGAGAATTGGACTTAGGTAAATGTTGGTGCTTCAGCTCTGGTGAAATCGCACATGCGAGGGATTTTTCATAGGCGCGACGCCGCAGAAGCGGCCCAAGGGTCGCAGATGTGCGTTTGGCTAGGCTTCTGATGGGTCATAGGTGTGAGGAGTATGCCGCATCTGCGAGCCCGCAGATGCGTGTTTGGTCCCGCAGAAGCAGAGGGTGAGCTGGGATTGGAAGTCCGCAGAAGCGGATATTGTTACGCAGAAGCGCATTCGCAGATGCGGGCTTTGGACCGCAGAAGCGATGGGGCGGAGTTTAAGTGAGTTCCACAGATGCGGAAATTCGACCGCAGAAGCAGTGTCGCAGAAGCGGAGAAATGTCCGCAGGTGCGAAAGGGCCTGGGCAGTGTTTAAATTCAAGGGTTCCGAGATTTTTGTCATTTTTGAACTTTGCAAGCTCGGTTGGAGGCGATTTGTGAGAGGCGTTTCGAGTGATTTTGATCATTTTTATTCAATAATATTGATTACCCATTGAATTTTCCACCTGGTTTATGTATTTTTGAGGTGGAATTTGGGAGTTTTAGGCTAGGGATTGGAGAGTGAAATTTGGGTATTTGAGTGATAGTTTGGTGTCGAAATATGATAAATTTGGTATGGTTGGACTCATGGTTGAATGGGTGTTCGAATTTTGTAACTTGTATTGGAATTTCGAGATGTGGGCCCGGAGTTGAATTTTTAATTTTTGATTAAGAACTTAGAATTTTCATATGGAATTGATTACTATAGCTTGAGTTGATTGTATCAAATTATTTTTGGCTAGATTCGAGGCGTTTGGAGGCCGATTCGCGAGGCAAAGGCTTATTGGAGTAGAGATTTGCATGGTTTGATGTAAGTAACACTTCTAAACTTGATTCTGAGGGTATGAATCCTTGAATTACGTGTTATGTGGTTGGTGTTGAGATGACACACATGTTAGATGACGGGCGTGCACCATAGAAATTGTGATCCGGTTGATTATGTGGTACTGTGTAGTCATCACACCTTGTAGCCATTCATGTGACCTCTAAGTGTTAGAGTAATTGAGCTACCGATTCATGTTATAAATCATGTTAGGCTATGTGCTTATCCTATTGAGACCCACTGTGGTCATTTATGTTGTTGAATTATTTGCTTATAGGGTAATGTTGTACTCAGTCACATCCATCATTTGCGTATCATATCTCAATCTCTGTCAATATTATTTTTGTGTTATATATCATTGTTGGGCTAGTTGGCATGAGATTTGTGAGGCTGAGAGACTGGAAAGATTAATGACTGAGTTGGAGCCTGAGAGCCGTGTTGTGAGTGGGATTTGTGGATTGGGATGCACGCCGTAGCAGGTCTTATGGTTATATGTGGTTCGGGCTGTACACCGCAGCAGGCCTTTTAGGCTTTATTGTTTCGGGATCGGGCTGCATGCCACAACAGGCCAGATTGGCTTATTATTAGCACTTGGGCAAGATCTGCCCCTCCGGTGTCTGACATACAAGCAGCGAGCACAGACACCGTATAGTGCTGAGTGATTGAGTGTGATGAGCGAGAATTGAGACAGTCAGCTCGAGTACTCTGAGAGTGTGAGTACGTGAGGTTTTCCTTGTGTCGCATCACATACGATATGCATATTGGCATATAGATATAGAGATGTCATATTCCTCATATCAGTCATACTTGGCATATTTTATATGTGTTGAGCTTAACTGTTAAATCTGGAAGCATATCTACATTTCCTATACTGTGTACGAACAGATTATGAGTTTTCTCTGAGATATTGTTGTCCTATTTCCTGTCATTTCTGTACTGTTAAACTCTGTATTTGCACTGTATTGGTTGAGCTTGCCACTGCTTTCAGCTCAAAGGTTAGTCTTGTTACTTATTGAGTTGATTGTACTCATACTACACTCTACACTTCGTGTGCAGATCCAGGTATTTTCGGGTACGGTGGTTGCTGATGTTTTTGGAGTTTTTACCTGTTCGGAGATTTTCGAGGTAGCTGGTTTGGCGTCAGTAGACCTTGACTCTCCTCCTCTATCTCTTAGCTTTACTAATACAGTTCTACCTTCCTAGACGGCGTTTCAGACTATGTTATTGTATAGATTCTCATGTACTTAGTGACACCTGAATTTTGGGAAAGTTTGTGTTCGAGTTGCAGTTGTTCATATTGTGAGCACCTAATTTTTGACTATATTTAAATTTTTATCACCTTCTACTGTGTAAATATTTTTAGAAATTTAATATATATTTTTTAGCTTTGTTATATTTTTTTTTATATAGAGTAAAGATTTAAAATAGTTTAAAAGGTCAATTATTACTATTAATATTATCTTTTACTTGCAAAAACGGTCTTCCGGCATCCCGTCGGGATATTTCTGGCTATTTGGACAAAAACAACATCACCTAACTTTATCTATGACAAAATGATAATATGTTTATATTTTTGGTTATTTTTACAAAAGCGGGGCTGAACCCGATGAAGGTTGCCTACGTGGTAGGTAAAAATTTTAAAAAAAGTAAAAGAAAGTAGAAATTAAAAAAAGAAAAGTAAAATAAGTGGAAAATAAAAAAAAGAAAAGTAAAAAAAGTGAGAATTTAAATATAATAAAAGTAAAAAGTGAGAACTTAAAAAATAAAAGTAAAGGAAAGTGGGGAATTTATTTTTTTATATCAGCTATGTATGAGAGTTAATATTATTAAACTTGCTTCATCTCTCTTTTAATATAAAAATACCTAGTTTTATTGCGGTTGTCGGCTTTTCTAGTTCTGTGATAGGCGTCATCACGATATGTTGAGTTTTGGGTCGTGACACCTAACCAGCTTTAGAACTAACGAATCTGTACCGGAATGGTTCCCACAAATTCCTTCGTGGGCTTCTCTCATCACGTAGTCCGCCTTCGAGGCTCCCAGACATCGGGCCAATGGACCTTGATACGATCTTCTATATAATTGCCCTTCCATGAGGCAGTAATGAGCCGCTTTGGTTTGTAGTGCCCGAGACGCCTTCAGGTCTTCGGGTAATTTTTCATGCCTAAGATATTCAACGAACTCATTCCTGTAGTCTTAGATTTGATTGGATGAGTTGACTTCACAGTAACTGTCCACATCCAATACTGAATGCAGAAGTGGAATGACAGTTCTGGAGTCAGATCCTTTCATCTCCATTGACAAACCCAAATTGGCCAATGCATCTTCTTCCACATTTTCTTCCCTTGGAATGTTTATGATCTACCATTCCTGAATCGTGATACTAATCCTTGCACCTTGTTCACATATTGTTGCATGTGCTCTTCCTTTGTGTCAAAAAATCCTGTATACTTGGTTTACTACCAGCTGGGAATCCGATTTTAGCTCGATGACCTCAGAGCCGAGCCCCCGTGCCAATTCAAGTCCTGCAACCAAAGCCTCATACTCGGCATTATTGTTAGTTAATGGAACAGTCTTGATGGCCTGCCTTAGGGTTTCCCCCGAGGGCGTGACTAGAACTACCCCGAGACTAGACCCCTTTACATTGGAAGCTCTATCGGTAAACAAGGTCCAGATCCCCGATGTCGTTTCCAACACCAGCAATGCTTCTTTAGCAACCGAGCGCATTAACCCGAAACTCAAATCGGTCATAAAGTCAGCCAAAACTTGTGACTTGATCACAGTCCTGAGTTTGTACTCAATGTCGAACTTACTAATTTCGACTACCTATTTTGCCAAATGGCCTGACAACTCAGACTTGTGAAGGACGTTCCTTAAGGGAAAGGTTGTCACAATGGCTATCGGGTGACACTAAAAATAAGGCATAAATTTTCAAGAGACTACGAGAGATAAGGCCAACTTTTCAAGGTGTGGATATCGAGTCTCCGCTCTTGATAATATTTTGCTAACGTAATAAATGGGAAATTGTGTACTTTCTTCTTCTCGGAATAAAACAACACTTACCTCCACTTCTGAGACTGCTAGGTATATTAACAACTACTCTCCTTCCCCCGGTTTCAATAGTAACGGGGGACTAGACAAGTACCTTTTTTAGGTCTTTCAATAATTGTTCTTTTTGAGGAGTGAGAGAAGTGATAACACTTTTCGGAGGATCTTGAGATAAACCTGCTTAAGGCTGCTAACCTTCCAGTTAATCTCTTCACCTCCTTTACGTTCATCAGCCAGTCCGGGATGTCTTCGATGGCTATAATTTTGTCGGGATTTATCTCGATCCCTCTTTGTGAGACTAGGAACCCCAAGAATGTTCCAGAGCCAACCCTGAACGCACATTTTTCCGGGTTGAGTTTCATGTTATGCTTCCTCAAGATAGCAAATATTTCTTGGAGGTGCTTCAAATGATCGCATGCATTCAAAGACTTGACTAACATGTCATCGATGTATACCTCCATTGTCTTTCCTATCTGACTTTCAAACATTTTGTTGACGAGCCTCTAATAAGTGGCTCCGGCATTATTAAGCCCGAATAACATCACATTATAGAAAAATGTTCCAAAGTTCTTTATGAAAGAAATGTTTTCCTAATCCTCCGGGTTCATCTTGATTTGATTATACCCGAAGTATGCATCAAGGAAACTCATCAACTCGTGTCTGACCGTAGTATCAATCATTTGATCAATGTTTGACAATGGAAATGAGTTCTTAGGGCACGCCTTATTTAAATCCTTATAATATACGCATATTCTAAACTTGTTATTCTTATTTAGAACTACAACCACATTGGCTAACCATTCTGGATATTTTACCTTTTGTATGGAACCGATATTGAGTAATCAGGTTACCTCTTCTTTAACAAACCTGTTCCTGACATGCCTTTTCATCTCGTGTATCCATTGCCTCCCGAGGATTTCATTGTAGCCCGTGTCTCCATATACCACTTCGAATAAGGTGGTCTTAATTACCCCTTCGGCGTTCGTGGGCAGTAGGATCTCTCCTCGGGTTGTCACACTTGTTAGGTTAAACCTAGCTAAGAGTTTTGTTGACGGAATGATGCTTCTATTCAGTTGTGCTCATTCCAGCACTCTCCATTGGATGATGTTGACTGGGTCAACCAAAACATGCTTAATTTTGAAATCTAAAACATTAAGAGAGATTACCATAGAGTCATTATGTGACAGAAGAAGTCCATAAGCGTCTTCCTCCATGAAGGTGATATCATCTTCCGTGACTTCCCGGAGTCTCTTATTGTGAGTCACCGATATGTTCTTGGCCGCCGAGTAGGTCACACCATTGATTTAGTTTTCCCTAAAAATCATGTTGATAGTCAACCGAGAGGAATCCTCTACCACCTTCGAAGGTTCTGTATTGTCCCTGCTTCTGCCGTAGTTGTTCCTGGATCGATCACTTAAAAATTCCCTAAGATGGACATTCTTCAATAACGTCGATACCTCTTCCCGTAGATGCCGGCAATCCCCAGTTCTATGATCGTGAGTCCCATGATATTCACACCACAAGTTGGGATCCCTCTGGCTGGGATTAGATTTGACTGGCTTTGGGAATCGTGCTGCTTTGATATTTCTCATTGCCTATTCCAACTCCACTAAGTTGGTGTTAAAGTTGTAATCCGATAACCTGGGATATGTAGAGTCTCGGTCCCCTGGTACCTCTTTTTCTTGTAACGACCTGCTACTTCGGCCACAATCGCTTCTTCTATTAGGAGAGAACTTATCTGAGGACGGAAACCCTTTGCGGTTGCGGCCCTAGATTATTTCATATGGCAGGAAATGAACTTTAGAAGACCGCCGACCCGCATAGAAGTTGCTTTTAAACTTGTCTCAGTTCTTTTCTCGGTTTTGTCCCTTGGTTGATGTCGGGAATCCTAGATGATCGTCTTCTATCCTTATTTTTGACCTGTAATGGTTATGGACATCCGCCCATATGGTTGCTTGGAATTTGAGCAGGCTTTCCTTTAGATTTTGGGAGGCGTCAGAGCTCCATGGATTCAAACACTTAGTGAATTCCTACCCTACCCACTCATCTGGTACAACCGGTAGTAGCATCCTCTCTTTCTGATACCAAATCACAAATTCTCACAGCAATTCGGACTCACTTGCGCTATCCTGAATATGTCCGCCTTCTGGCTTGGACCTTCCTTACCCCGGCATGGGCCTTAATGAATGAATCTGCAAGCATCTCAAAAGATTCAATTGAATGCTAGGGTAAGAGTGAATACCATGGCAGGGCCCCCTTTGTGAGAGTTTTACCAAACTTCTTTAGTAAGTCCGACTCGATCTCATGTTCAACCAAATCGTTCCCTTTTACAGTTGTGGTGTAGGTTGTGATATGCTCCTGCGGATTCGAAGCCCCATCGTATTTTGGTATGTACGGAATTTTGAATCTCTTCATAATTAACTTTGGCGTTGCGCTCGGTTTAAATGACAATTGTGTGTATTTTTTCGAATCTGAGCTTTTTAGTTTTGGTGGTCCACCCGAAATCTGATCCATACGAGCGTGGAACTCCTTCGCATTTTGATCCATTCGCTCGTTCATTTCCCTTATAAACCTCATAAGCTCAGTTTTAAAGGGATCATTCCCATTGTTATTACTAGATCCACTGTAGGGCCCTCCGGTACCGTCGAAACCGACCTCACCCCTTGGGGTGTTATTATCGACCCTTTGAGCCGTTTGATTAGCAGGAACGCTAAGAGGAACCAGACCCCTTCTGTTGCATTATTAGAAGTGCCCGACAATGCTTGTTTTAACTCCGTCATTACCCGATCCTCCCTAGAGAGGTGTCTCATGATTGCTTTCTATTGTTCTCTTAATATTTTCACTGTTTCCATGACATTTTACTCCTACGCATCATCGTGAGTTGACTCCCGCACATGTCGGGGGTACTGCCCTTCACGAACCGGGGTTACTTCATTTCTTTCGTTACGGGTGTCACTGATTGAGTCTTCATGTTGAGGCAAATATTTGTGTCCCTCAACGTTGTGTGTAATGTTGGCATCGTTAGCTGTCATTTCTGATTTCTTGCTAAATAATTCAAACATGTTAGTGACAAGCGTAGAGATCAAAGCAATTATGCAACTATCTAAGCCCCACGGTGAGCGCTAAACTATTTACCCGTAAAATAGTACAGTTAAATTTGTTACTTGGTTTATAGACAAGCGAACTGATTTGGTCCAAAAATTATAGAAAAATAAGATTAAAAATGAGATTTAGTAATTAAAATTAAAAGAGATGACAAGCTTGGCTCCGAGCGCAACTCTTCCGAGAACAAATATGAAAGCAATGATAAAGAACAAATAATGTTGTTTAATTGAGAGCAAAAGTAAAACTAAAGATATGTTTGCCAAGAATTTTTGTGTTTTACAATGGCTGTTGAGCCTACTATATAGAACCTTTTCTAGGGAAACAAGATCCTAGGATCAAGTTCCTCTTAAATGATAATAAAAGATCCATTGAGATGTAGGATCTGTACATCACCTTCATCAGTGCTTTCTTCAATTTTTCTCTGTCTCAGGCTTACAAGCTAATCTGGGCAAAAACGCATTATATTATGGAGGAGTGATACAGGAAGAAAGAGACAAAATTTGACAGATGTTGGGATACACCTATGGGGATATACCTTTCAAATACTTGGGTATACCTTTGTCAACTAAGAAGCTGACAATAGCACAATGGCAACCTCTTATCCAGAAGATAGTCAAAAGATTCTCCTCATGGAATGCTAGGAAATTATCTCATGCTGGGAGGATTCAACTAGTTAAATCAGTCATATTTGGTATCCAAGTATATTGGTCTCAACTTTGCATGATCCCTGCCTAGGTTTTGAACATAATTTATGCATATTGTCGCTGTTATGTATGGTCAGGTGTTAATACTATAAATAAGAAGTCTTTGGTTGCCTGGAAAAAGGTTGTCCTCCTAAATCTATAGGTGGACTCAACCTTATGAACCTACGGTTATAAAATAGGGCAGTAGTAGTAAAAACCTGTTGGGACTTAGCACATAAAACTGACAGGTTATGCATCCGATGGATTCATAGCTATTAAATTAAGGGGAAACAATTTGCTAGTATAAAGGTGACACAATGTACATGTTGGATGGTTCAGAAGATTTTTGATGCAAGAGATACCATGCTGCAACTTGACCAATCTGCTTCAGGGAAAAACTTGATTAAACAGACTTATTTGCAGCTTTAGGAGACCTCCCAAGAATACCATGGAAATGCCTCATGTTCTCCAATGAAGCTAGACCTATAGCAAGATTTACTATGTGGCTCCACTTGCATGCTACTTACTGGTGATAGATTTGCAAAATAGGAATTCAATGTAGAACTAAAGTGTAGCCTATGCCAAGAACATAATGAGACAAATGAACACTTCTTTGTCCGATATAGACTCTCAATGAAGATATGGGGCATAGTTCTGTTATGGGGAAAGAAGAATGCACCATTTCCAACTGCATGGAACCAATACCAACACTGGACTATTGAGAATGCCAATGGAAAATCAACAGCTGCCCAGGTTTTCAAACTTCTATATACTGAAACAATGCAAGCTATTTGGATAGAAATGAATCAGATGATCTTCGAGCAAACGAGTAAAGATTAGGGGTGTGTTTGGTACGAAGAAAAATATTTTCCATGAAAAATATTTTCCTAGAAAATATTTTCATGGAAAATAAATGGTTTTATCACTTATTTTCCCTTGTTTGGTTGGTGAGTGAAAACCTTTTTCCGAAAAATATTTTTTAGTATTTGGTTAGAGAGTAGAAAATATTTTTTAGGAAAATAATTTTTTATGCTACTCTCCTCCCTCCCCTCCCCCAATTCCCCCAAGTCCCTATATTTTATGTGCTCTCCCCTCCCCTCCCCCCTCCCCCAAATACCCAACATTTGCATGACTCTATTTTCTTCAAGAATTTAATTATTCTACTAAAACTTCATACAAATCCAAAGAAACTAATGTGTTGCTTTACCTTTTTACGCAAAAATAACGTTGAAATTTGTCCTCCATAACTACAAAAAATACTCTTTTTTTGGTTAAAAAAGAAAGTACTATTTATATAACATGAAAATAAAGTACTCGTTTTGTTGAATGAAAGAAAATACTTTTTCTACATCATGAAAAGAAAATACTCATTTTGTTGAAATGAAAGAAAATATTTTTCTACATCATGAAAGAAAATACTCTTTTTGTTAAAATAAAAAAAAATACTTTTTACTACATCATTTTGTTGAAATGAAAGAAAATATTTTTTACTACATCATTTGGTGGAAATGAAAGGAAAATATTTTTTCTACTTCATGAAAAGAAAGTACTTTTTTTGTTAAAATAAAAAAAAAATTATATCGCAAAAAGAAAATACTCATTTGTTGAAATGAAAAAAATAAATACTCTACCTATAACATGAAAAGAAAGTACTATTAATAATATTTCTATATAGGGTGGGTTGGGGGCGAGGGTGGGGTGGGTTGGTGGGGACGGGGAATGGGAGGAAGGTTGGAAAAGAGTTTTGAAAAATATTTTCCCTTCTCTTGATAGAGAAAATGAATTCATGAGGAAAATATTTTCCAAAACATTTAAGCCAACCAAACATGGAAAAATTAGAAAATATTTTTCGAAAAATATTTTCTTTTATACAAACACACCCTAGATCGCCATTGCAAAAGAGATAGCCTTTATATGTTGTGTTAGATCATCCGTTACAACTAGGAGTTATTTCTAGACTTGTTTGTTTTAAATTTCTCTGGGTTGACGGATAGAGATATATATAGTTTTCTTATCTTTAGATAGTTAGTTGAGTTAATTAACTATGACTTTGTACAGTTTATCTTTGGTGATTAATAAAAGTTTAATTACCAAAAAAAAAGTCATTGATGAGCATGTGGCGGTAGGTCATGAATGCAAATATTCTCTATAACGTATGCTCATTTAATGTTAGAGAATATTCCCTTATTGAATGCTATTCGATGAGAAGTCCTTGATCTCCTCTCGTTAAATACGCTCCCTTCGGGTTGTACTCAACGTCGATTACATTCGTTGTGTCCGGTATTGGCTGCTACCTAACTTGTCTTTTTTCTGTCTTCGGTTCCATGTGTTATGCTATTATTCGACCATATGTTATAAACCAATTTAACCCGGTACACATGTTGATATAACTCATCTTTTTCAGAATCTTGAGTTTCCTTGTCTCCATTGATTCATCACAAGACTCATTGCATATTAAAACAGGTGCCTCCGACCATATGGCTCATAGGAGTATTTCAATTTTAACGTGAAATTTGGTAAACAACTAACTTGTTACATCGGTTAATTGCATTGTTAGTGAAAATATCTCCTACAGTGACAAGTACGAAAATGAGAAATAAAAAGGTTAAATATTGCAATCTGATGGGTTTTTTAACAATCCTTAGTGTGCCAAATATTTTCAAATTTCTTTTTTCCACTCAGATAATTACCCATCATGGATTAAATACGTTATTCTTTTTCTGAAGGTATGGTCTATTTTCTTTTCCTTTTGACGCATGAGGGGGATTCAGTAGAAATGTAGAATGAGATGTCAACATATTTATCTCTAGAGAAGCTGAAGAAAGTCAACACATTTGAGTATTTAAAAATGTAACTTAAGTTTTATGCACTAACTAGGGACGGTATAAAATATTTATATAATCAGGACAATGATAAAGTAAGTGCATATAAATTTGTATGATGAACATGCATCTATAACTTCGTAAAATAATAACTAATGTGCTATTGTTAATGGAAGGCCATTACCAATATAAAGAATCTTTATATAAGTTAAATTTGATTCTTACACATAATGTATAATAATAAGTTAAATTTGATTCTTACACATATTGTGTAATAATAATTGGCTCGCCAGTCATCAGCCAAGTTGCATGGAGTAATTTGGAATTCTCAATAACTTTTGGAACGAACAAATTAAACTATATCACTTGTGGATTTTTTGTATAACGTATTCAATATATATATATATATATATATATATTTGTTCTAAACTGAATGATTGGTCTATCTAAAGTTTCGTAATATTACAGCTCATCCTAGCTTGGAGAAGTATCTTGTTACTCCCTCACGTCTAACCACAGTTTCAAAACTAATCGAAATTTAGCCATTTTTTCATGTAAAGATAAATTTGAACGAAAATTCTGTTCAAAATCCGAAAAATATTCCAGTATAATATACTGAACTTTCAGTATAATATACTGGACTTACAGCATAATATACTGGAGTTCCAGTATAACATACTGGTCCAGCATGATATGCTGGAAGTTCATACACAGGTGCTCCAATCTTCAGTATATTATACTGGAACTTTCCGTGTGTTGGAGTTTCAGCATAATATGCCGGAAGTTCATACACAGGTGCATCAATCTCCAGTATATTATGCTGGAACTTTCCGTGTTGCAGCAAAATAGTAGTTATTTTTCAGTGACTTTGCAAACACTGGTTATTTTTTAATTACCAGTCCAAACACTGGCTAGCCCGTACTATTTTTACGACTTTTTGGCCTTTTTATTTTAGTCCAAAATAAGTGTCATTTTTACATAATCAAGAATGAACTAACTTTAGTTTTCCAAATTTGCCCTTATCTCAACGTGCAAGTTAACAATATACAAATTTTAATTAAGGATAATTTAGTCAAAATGCTTATTTGTTTTCTAGAAGTTAGTATTTTATTAAGAGGTGTACCAAATGTAAAAACATTACTTATTGTGGAGCGGAAGGAGTATTAAAATACCCTGCTGCATTGGATATGCCCACCTCATTTCGTTTCCTTATGCTAACAAATTTAATTATTTTCAATTATAAAACATTTTTATCATATTTCCACATGTCAAAGTTATGGAAAACTTTTCTCTTAATTTATGTATTCAACAATCTCCCAGCTAGATAACAATCATACAAGAATGAAACTAATCATTTTAGCCGATCTTCCCTTCTAAATATGTAAAGCACTCAAATTCTAAAATTTACAATTTTGATGGTCTCCTAAATCAAGGAAGAAATAAAATGTAAGACTTTATACTTTGGACAGGTAAAACATGTCAAAATAATTGTCTGAACTGTAAATTTATATGTTGTTGCCATTTTTTCCTTTTTGGGTTTTCACAATTTATATTTTTCATATAATATTTTTTATAACAGAGAAATTTTTGAGGATTGGTGACACATAATCCGAAATTCAATCGTCTTTCTCCACTTAAATATTAGGTTGTTATCACATTTTGAACCCGTCCTAACCAATGGCATAGCCACCCTATGTCAAGGGTGGTCAAGCGCACACCCTTCACCGAAAAATTATATTATATATATAATCTAAATACTATTTTATATAATTATATATTATATTTTGAACACCCTTAACACATTTGACTGAGGCAGTCTAACGGTTCAAGGAGTTCAAAGTCACATGTTGCTCAAGGGTTCAATATTTTTCCTTTTTTGTTTGCCAAAACTAAACTGAGACCGCCATATGTGGTTTATTCGATTCTTTTTCATCTAAAAGATTTCCTAATAAAATAACTCCTAAAACTTAAAATTTGTGTAGAAATAAAAAAACTAATCTTAAAAGTATTTTGTTAACTAAAAATTATTTCTTAAGTAAATTTTATAATTTAAAAGTCAAGCTCTACAAAAAATTCTTCACAGAAGCTTTCTACAAACTACAAATCATCTCGACTCTCTTTCCTTTAGTTTTATGCTTACTTGTATTAGTAAAATTTCTAATGTTGTCCTTTTGTTATTTTAATTTTGATTTATAAAATTATAGTTCTATTAAAACTTTTTTATTGTTTAGCCAAATATCTTGTATTGCTATTTCTTGCTATAAGTGCTTCTTCCATTCTTTCTTTAACCAGGGGTCTATCGAAAATAGTCTCTCTGGCCTTCCATAGTAGGGGTAAGGCTGCGTACATCCTACGCTACCCAAATCCCACTTGTGGGATTACACTGGGTTGTTGTTGTTGAATTGTTTAGCCAAATGTTGCGTAGTTTGTTTTAAAAATTTACCATACCATTCATGAACAGTAAAAAGTATTGACTTGTTTAAAGTTTGAACACCGCTACGACATTAGTCCTAATCCACACATCACACAGTGCACTCTTTATTCTATTCTTATAGCAGTTCTTACAAGGAACTACAAGTTAAATTTTGAAATTCGTATTTTGTGCTTTTAGCATGACAATTGTGCCAAGTCTTAATAAACTCTAAGATTACTCTATTATTGTGATATGCTCAGCATTAACCATAGTTTTACTACTTTTACATTAGATTAAAGTGACAGGTTTAAAGACGGGAATAAATTGCATTAATAATAAAGAAGAATGCCTTGAATATTAAATTGCATTAATAATAAAGAAGAATGATTCTATAGACCTTCAATTGGCTGATAGCCACTAGTATGTGTCAAAAACTGAGATTATAAGGGATATTATACATCTCTTCATTACACATTCCATTAGCATAGAAGTTCATGAACGAATAGTAAATACAGAGAACACACACCCCATTTTCATAGGAAAATGACTATAGATTCTTGATAGCCTTTTTACATGCTACTAAAAGTTACTTCTCAATACAATCCGCTGTACATAATACAACATGATACAGTGAACAAAAAGAATACAGACTACAATAAGCTAAATACAACACACAAGATACAAATCATAAGAATGAGTGGAAGATATAAATGGTTGTGCTGGTGGGAGGTAGCAATATCCAATGAAATAATTGAGGTGCGCACTAAAAAAGATATATAGATGGCTGCACATTGAAGGCTGCCTTACATTACAAGTTGCGAAAAGGACTGACCAGTGAGCAAAAACTTTGAGTGGCTCGGTCCAAGAAAGAAAATCCACAGTAGGGAAGTAGATACTCTAGATCAAAGGGGAAACAAGAGAAGAAGAATTGATTTCTCTTATGTTTAAGCATATTCAGGATTCAGTGCCAAAGCTTCCTGATATATCATGTCCTTAATTTGTTCCTCTCCTATTCCTTGTTGCTCAAAGTCGAAGGAGAATGGAACGGGGCAGACTGGTTCATCACCTGCATCGTGGAGCTTTGCAAGGTAGGGATGAGCTAATGCTTCCTCAACTGCATCCGAATACAAATACATTAGCGGATGAGCTTAAAAGAGAACGAACAGAATATGATTCAGCAAAAATCTTCATTTCGTGTGGCCTATGTGAAAATTTTGCAGCAAGAATCATCGTTTTACTGAGGAAGAAAGAATGATAAGCTTTCCTAAAAAGTGATTATGAATATATTATTGGACTCTATAGTGTTAAAGAGTTATTACATGCAAGGGACAAGTGTATTATGATTTTATTGCAAAAAGAGATTCTTTTGAGTCAAAAGAGTCGATCGTTCAAGCTTTCCAATCTAAGATAGCAGTACAGAATATGGAAATTACCTGTAATTCTTCTAGTAGGATCGAGTGTTAACATTTTATCTACAAGATCAATGGCCAATGGATTCACATGAGGGAAAACGTTTGCTAACTGCTGGCGAGGATGTTGTGGGAGTTGCCTGATGTATCTCTTTGCGTCTTCATTTTGTAGGAAGCCAAGATCAGATTCTGTTGGGGTGCCGAGAAGCTGAGAAAAGTAAAAGCCAACATAAGCATTTTCTTGTCACAAGATTACTCATAATAGTATACTATAGCTAATTTGTTATTTTTTTCTGGTCCATAATAAGCTGATGCTTATGTTTGCATGGAGGAAAGGAGCAACATAATCAAAGTAAAATCAAGAATCCAGATGGTTAAATCTTGTTCCATGTAAAAAATGAAGTGTATACATCCTTATTTTGTTATTTCTTTCAAGAATCGATCTTTACCTCAGTTAGCAAGCGTATTTGATGTACATGATCTTTTCCAGGAAACAAAGGTTTTCTATTCATAAGCTCCATGAAGATGCAACCGACAGACCAAACATCTATGGCAGCAGTGTAATCCGAAGAGTTCAATAAAAGCTCTGGTGCCCTGTACCATCTGGTTACAACATATTCCGTCATATTCTCGTTCTCTATGTTTGGCCTAGCCAGACCAAAGTCACATATCTTAAGATCACAATTTGCATTTAGCAAAAGGTTGCTCGGTTTGAGATCTCTATGAAGAACATTTGCGGAATGTATGTATTTTAGGCCACGGAGGAGCTGATACATGAAGTACTGCAAACAAAAAAAATTATTTAAGAAAAGAAAGTAATTGAAGATGCATATTAGATGGACTGTCGGAGTTAACTTGGTACAGTTTCGGGGGTGGATTTACCTGGCAGTGATCCTCTGATAAACCTTGGTTGGATCTAATTATTTGGTGAAGATCAGTGTCCATGAGTTCAGTAGCAATGTAAACATCAGAAAACTCCCTTCGTAAGGGTGGAGGAATCACGTCTCTTAAACCAATTACCTGCAGAGAATTTTTGGTTTCCTTGAATAAGCAAAAACTAGGAGGTACTTGTACTAAATGAGGCATCCAAATTGCAAATTGCCGTAAAGTTCACCGTTATGAAGCCACATTATCCAGAATTATCCAGAAAGATTAAATAACAAGGACATATCCCATAATATATGTGAGAGAATCTAAATTATAACAAATACATTCTTAAGTATCCACTAAAAATCTAGTCATCGTGCTATAGACAGCTGAAAGCAATAGAATTTGTTTATTCTCAGCTATTCCATTTCAACAAGGGCAGAAAGAAAGAACTGCCTGACCAACAATGAGTTTGTTGCCTTTACCTACTAGTACTATGAAAATTGCTCCTTATTCTGGAGAATCAAACTTTCACAATTCTCAGGCCGAGATAGAAAAGGGAAGACAACATAGCAAAAGGAAGCAAAGATGATAAGAGAGAAGAAGTTACATTCTACAGATTCAGGAATCACTTAAGTGCAAGAAAAAACTTATTCCAAGTTTAACTAAATTAACTCAAGGAGCCCATATTAAACAGTTAAAAGGTCTATGCCTTTATATGAAATATTGGATGCTGTTTGCTATTGTAGCCTTGACGGGCTTGATTTACAAAAATCAAAATTAACACGGTGCTTTCATCATTCAATCAATTAACCCTCAATCTCAAACCAGTTGAGCACGCTATGTGAATCCCCTATATTCTTCACTATTCATGTCCGTTTCATTCCAATAATAAATTAATTTGCCTTTGCTTATCCTATACAAAATAACTAGTTAATCTAACCAATTGCCTATGTTGTTCGGACTCTTCGAAAATGTCACTGGGTGCGTATTAGATCCTCCAAAAGTAGTATATTTTTTGAGGATCCGACACGGGTGTGACAGCTTTTGGAGAGTCCGCACGACATAGCTAGTTGCATATGTGGG
>AWOL01S0027658.1:71226-98758 GCA_000715115.1 Nicotiana otophora | reverse complement strand
CTACCATTTATATTGATCTTGTCGACCCTTAAAGATAATAAGAAAGGTTAGATAAAATGTACATTGGTACTCGGCAAGTATGGCCCGGGTGCTAGTCATGACCCTCCAGTTGGGTCGTGACAAGCACGTCCCGAGCCATAGCGGAAAGAATAGGAAATTGCTTTTCATTCTCATGCCGCCATCCTAACGATGAAAATTTCTTTGTGCGAGGCTTTGATTGCTTTTGCATGTAGAATTGAAGTTCATCAATGTTCATGCTACTGGTTTGATTGGAAGGAAATGTAGACCAAATATTATAACCATCAAGGCCTTCATCTTCATCCATAGTGGGATTAACATTGCTTACATTAATAGTAGCATCATCAATTATATTTGCATAATAATTATATAATTATTGTAAATAATCATTTAACTTGTTCATACAACAATATATATCTGGGGTTTCAGTTGGTCTAATCTCCATATAAGTATCTAAAGCATTGATTAATTGGTGATAATTAGACATCTTAATAGAAGAATTTAAAACAACACCAATTAAGTAAATCGCAGGAATTGGAAAGAAATATTTTTTGAATTTTTCTTGTATTTTTTCAACAGCGTCCACTACTAGAAATCTGGTAAAAATCGACCAAAAAAACCGACCAATGTTGGTCGGTAATGGCTAAAAACCGACCAAAATACGACCATTTATGTGTGGACGGTATTTTTATGGTCGGTCAATTAAATTCAAAAACCAATTGCAAAACAAACCGACCAAAGTTGGTCGGTATTTTAATTATGTAATAAAAAGATTCACCATCTGGGAATCGAACCGGGGTCTGTACTATGGCAAGATACTATTCTACCACTAGACCATTGGTACATTTTATTTTAAGACTGTCTTTTATTTGATTTTTACTCTTTAATTGTATTTTCGCACGAAAATAACCGACCAAAGTTGGTCGGTTTTATTAAAAAATAAAATTACCGACCAAAGTTGGTCGATTTTTTAAAATGACCGGCCGAATTAACCGACCAATTTTGGTCGGTTTTTTTAATATTAATTTTTTTTATTTTAATTGAAAAACCGACCAAAGTTGGTCGGTTTCTTGAAACATAAATTTTGCGGGACTCAAAAATAGTTTTCCGCATTTTTGCGCCAAAGAAAACCGACCAAAGTTGGTCGGTTTCGTAAAAAAAATATTTTTAAAAAAGTATTTTGAAAAACCGACCAACTTTGGTCGGTTGTTTGACCGACCAAAGTTGGTCGGTCGACCTTGGTCGGTTTTTGCCGAATTTCTAGTAGTGATCCTTATATTTTACTTTCTTCTTAAATTCAGAGAGTAGAAAAGAAATTTCAGCTATATATACTAAAGCCATAGTAATTACTAAAATTCCAATGTTTCCACGAAGAAACATCAATTTTTCAAAGTTCAAAAGTCAAATAATACCATAAATTAAACAATATAGGTGTACAAACTATGCGTTTCAAAGAAAGCTAATAATGCAAAGTATAGTGGTTACAAGTGTTTAGACAAAGAAAGTAAAGTTGCAAGACTTGATTTTGAATGTTGTTGAGTGATAATGGAATTGCCTTGAAGCTTATCATTTCTTTGGTATTTAAAGTAGTCCGGGTGCTTGGACTCCATGGTTGACTTGTAGGACTTCGGTTAGTCCGTTGAGTTAACTTGACCGCTGGAGCCGATATTCCCTCCATTAATCTTCGCAGGTTTAAGTTATAGTTAGGGTCGTAGGACGGGAGTCGTCTTGTGTAAGTTGTATGTATTAGGTGTTGGACCGTTGTACGAATTAGGTCCTGGGACCGTGTGTCCAGGACACGCTTTGAACATGTGTAATTTTTTACCACAACAACTACAACTTCATAATTAGTCCAATTCTCATAAGTTATGCTCTTGGCCATTTGGCTAGGCTTTGTACAAGTTGTGCTAGGGTGATGTCCAAGTATCTTAACGTCTCCACTACTTTGGTGTGGGCTCGCACGTACCCCAAGGCTTTAGATTAAATTCTTGAGCTCGTCTTAAGCTCATTTTAATTAGAAATATTTCTGGAGCTTTACACTAAGTGGCCAAGGTTACTTTATAAATTCTAATTATTCTTTAAATAGGGATTCTCCAAGCGGCTAATTATGCACTCGCCCGAGGTTCTTTACCTCTAGTAAAGAGACTAGATGAGCTTATTGCACCTTATATACTCCAAAATACAAATAGCCAATGAAATCAAATAGAGTAATCTAACCCAGTTGTGTTGGATTTGATGAGATAATTGGAAATCAAACATGAACAAGAGAGAACAGAAGGTTCGATAGAATGCTGCTTATCATGTTCTTAAGTATGTTAGAGGCACATTGGGTCAAGGACTTTTCATGAATGTTGATTCTGATCTTTCTCTCCAAGCCCACTATGACTCGGATTGGGCTGCTTGTCCGAGTTCTAGAAAGTCTGTAAGTGGTTATTTGGTATTACTTGGTGGCTCTCTTCTTACCTGGAAGTCGAAAAAACAGCATACTGTTGCTTTATCTTCGGCTGAGGCTGAATACCGATCCATGAGAAGAGTGGTGGCTGAACTTGCCTGGCTTACCAGGCTACTTCATGAACTTTCTGTCACTTCTATTGTTCCAATTCCTGTTCATTGTGACAGTCAGTCTACCATTTACATTGCTCGGAATCCTGTCTTCCGTGAGCTTACCAAACATATCGAGCTAGATTGTCATTTCGTCCGTGAAAAACTTCATGATGGGCTAATCTCATTGTTCTATGTTCCCAGCAAGTTGCAATTGGCAGATATGCTTACCAAGCCTCTATCTGGTGTGACTCACAAGTTTATTCTGGGCAAGTTGGGTGTGGCCAACCGCCCTCCAACTTGAGGGGGGAGGGGGTGTTGGATTTGTATTGAGCCATGTATTTAAATAATTTATAGTGTTATGATGTATGTTTAGTTTCAGTTTAGTATTTTATATTTGGGTTGACCCGGTTGTACATGGATTGTATATAAATGACATGTAGTTCCCCTTTGGAACTAAAATACCCATTTCATCAAAATATCTGGCAGCTCCCAGATAGATGAGCAGAGGTGGGAGCATGCATGAATTAACTAAAGTATTGAACAGAAAAAGCCAAATCAGGTCTTGTAAGCTCAGTTAAGGTTCGTTCTCCCCGGAGGCAGCATTGTACTACTACTGGAGTGGGACAATATCAATAACAATATGCTCTCTTCTCTCCCTAATTTAATTTATCAATCATTTCAATATTGTTCATCTTTACATTTCGTGCATCGTCATTCGCCTCATTTCATAACTGACCATAAAGAAAATTTTAGCGTCTACAATTTGGCGCCCATCATAGGGCCTTTGTAGTGCTTTTAATACTATTTTTCTAATTAATTACTTTCGTATTTTTAATTTTCTAATAATAAAATGGAAGATGCCCGAGATCCACCGAGATTTTCTTCATCCCCTGAGTATGTTGATCTTGATGCCGACATATTCGAGGTGCAATTGAAAACCTAGAGGATTCTCTCAAACTCCAAACCACAGAAATCGAGAAACAAAACCTTGGTAAGGTGGAGCAAATGAAAAGATGCTCGTTGAATTCCAAACTTCGAAGCAGTAGAATTCTGAGATATAATGAAAAGTTTAGATCCTAACTAATGAGGTCAAAACCTTGCAATTACAACTAGTGCCATGTGAAAATAAGAACCAAGAGCTTATCATTTATCAACACGGAGGACGTGCGGATAGTCGTTGGCCAAAGCCTCTACATCTCTACAGGAAAAATGATCAATAGATCTAGATCAAACTATTCGTACCCGGGTGAATTGACCTGGGATTATGTGTAGAGTGTCTGGTGGAACGACTTCATCCATGATTACAGCTCCGAGTCCTTTAGATGCGGCTTCTTCAACCTTGAACTGTACAGAGAGTTGATAATGAATCAATGGCATAACTTTAAAGAAGTCAGAGCCAAAGCCAATGAAATAAACAAATCAGAAGGGCTTTAAGCAACAACGATACTGCAAGTTCCATGGAGACTTCGGCCATGACACGTAGAATATAAAGCCTCTCACTTGGAGGTGACAGAATTAATCAGCAAATGGAGTCTTACCCATCTTTGTATGGGTGAAGGGAAGCAACCTACACGAAAGCTAAGCAACAACTATCTGATTCCCCCTAGTAGCTCGTACTATTAATTGTGTCATTATAGAATCGGAAGTAAGCGGGATAACCCATTTTCTCATCCACAGACATGCGTGAGAGGCTTGATTGTTGAAGCCTCTAACCAACAAGAAGCGGGAAAGTTCTCTGGTGGACGAAATCACCTTCTAAAATAAGAAAGCTGAAGGAATACCCAATCCACATCATGATGCATTGTTAATCAATTTACATATTGTCAATTATGCTATTATATGTATTCTCGAGGATCCAGCTAGTTCAGTCAACATTATCCTGAAGTATATTATTGAGAAAATAGGGCTAGCATCGTAAATAGTTCGCAGTTCTATGCCCTGGTATGATTCAACGAATCGAGAAACTACCCGCTCGATGAAATATTTCTCGTCGCATATGCAGCAGGAGTAAACCTTTTAATAGCATACCAAGTGATGGACTAGCCATCGACCTACAATGCCATCATCATAAGGCCATATATCTATGACATACAAGTAGTTCCCTCGACCTATCATCAAGTGATTAGTTCAATACCCCTTAGGGAGTTGGAGAGATTCGAGGCGAGCAACATGCTGCCCGTGAATGTTGTGCAGTGACCCTCAAGCTATGTAACATCGGAAATGCTATCGAATAGCAATTACAAATGTCCGACGCATCCTAATTGGACAAACTGGATGAAGATGACCTCCAGCTAATCAACTTGGATCTAGACGATCCAAAGAAGAAAGTCTACAAAGGGAAAGATCTCCACAAAGACTTTCAAGATAAGCTAATTCAATTCCTAACATATTGTATCTATTGTTACACTTGGTCTAATACAGATATGGTCGGGGTAGATCCCTATATCATAACACATAAGTTGAACGTCGCCCCAGCCTACCTTCCAGTCCAACAAAAATGGAGAAAGATGGCTCTTCGAGGAATCAAATTACGAACGAGAAGGTCCAGAAGCTTATTGATAATGGGTCCGTCTAAGAGGTACACTATCCTAATTGGCTAGATAATGTAGTTGTGATTCATAAAAAGAATGGAAAATGGTGAGTATATACAGATTTACTGCTGTAAACAAAGCCTGACCTAAAGACCCATTTCTCCTATTGCACATCGACTAAATGGTGGACTCTATAGCCGGGTATGAAGTACGTGCTTTATGGACGCTTCTCCGGATATAATCAAATACTAATTGATATTTGGTTTAAAGTATGTATATTTATATGCATATTACCTCGCATTTTACTCATGTTTCGTAGATTTTGAATGTGTAATGTAATGATTTGTGCTAATTCATGGTATTTTTATGTATAGGAATCATTCAGAGGCAATGTGGGACGAAGGTGCGTGATTTGAAGCAAGAAGGGAACGAAAAGGAAAAATGCCACAGTGTAGCGCCCAAGCTAGCGTGGGGCACTTGCACATGTGCCGCAGAAATCAGAAGCAAAAAATACCCCGTAAAATTTTGCCAAGTTAAGGTTCCGTGGTGCCTATGTAGGCTAATGTATTGTATTTTCGGGCTTTTTGGGTTGAAGAATGCACTGAAATATTGATGGAAATTTTCGGCAGAAGAAGGCAATTCTGTGGTCAATTTTGCGATCGTAGAACTGTTCCGCGGACCACATAAGCATCGTAGAGTGGAACAAAAAATGGGCAAAATTTGAAAAATAATTATGCTGGCCGCAAAATGATTTTGCGGGCCGCATAATCATTCTGCTGGCCACATAATCGATTCTGCTGCCCACATAATTGTACCACATAATTGACTTCGGGATCATTTTTGAAAATTTTCTTATCCAGTCATATTTTGATATAAGGCCTTAGGGGGTCATTTTAGAAGGAAAGATCTTATATTTTAAAGAGAGGAGAGAGCTATTCTAGAAAGAAAAGGGAGGGCACCAACATCTTCATACTTCAAATTCTTGCTCAAGCTTTGGAGATTCATGGGAGAAATCCACAAGATCATCTAATAGGTAAGGTTCTACTCCCAAGCCCTAAATTTTGTGATTTGGACTGAAAGTAGGTAATGAGAAATGTGATTCTTGGGTATGAGAGTTGTTATTTATGTATGCATGTAGCTATAAGGATGGTGGGAAGGTAATTGAGCTAATATGAGTAAACTCTTGGTATTGAATGGGTTATGGAGTGAAGAAAATCTTGTAAAAGAACCTTGTAGTCAAATTTGCACACCTAGTATTTGATAAAAAGCTCAAATGAGCTGAAACGGTGAATATCTTCCTAATATGTGTTCAATTTTGTTATGTTTCTAAATAGATCGAAGTTGCTAGGATTTCGGGAACATTGTAGTAATTTAAGGAATCCACAAAGGAAGGTATGTTGGATAAACTTCTCTCTTAGAATCGAATTCCATAATGTCCCTGTAAACTTCAAGTATGGTTGGTTCAAGTTCCTAATTCCCAAGTTCTGAGTTGTTCCTAATAAATTCAATTATCCCGAGTAAACAAAGTGCTGAAAGTTATGTGTTCAAAACATGTTGCGAATGTTCCTATCACATTATGTTATTCTTCGGGAATACGTTCACGAATGATATGTGTATGAAAATGTTATGGCTTTGAGAAGTGTTTCAAATGAAAGTTATGATGCCAAATCGTATGAGAAAAACTCGATGTGCTTAAGACTCTTAATTGCTCATATGTGTACCTAAAGTCTTGATTTGAAATTCATTATTGTTGATAATCTATAAAGATACTTGAAAGTGAAAGAAGTGGGTTGAAGATATAAAGTGTGTCCACCGTGCCAATAATGAAAGTTATACTTGTGGCCAATGATGCCACTAAATTAAATGATGTGACAGACGTTATGGAATGAGCCTTGATTCAATTGTTTTAAAATGACTTCGTAAATAGATTTGCCTAAAAGCTTATATACTCGAGTCATGCCCAAATGTGGTTGTTTTAACTAATGCTATGCTTTGTAAGTATTTTCAATGTGTTTTAAGCTCTTACATATTCATGAGTTGAAATTGTGCATTGCCCTTTTGGGGGAAAAGTATTTCAAGAATAAATGGTGTATTACTCGTTTATGATTTTAACTTGTGCTTTGATTGCCAATCATTTTACTCAATTTCTTGGACAGAGATCCACTGTGTTTAAAGTCTTCATTACGAATGAACTTAAAATTGTGATTTTCGGTATATTCTATATGTTGATATTTATGATGATGATCCTTGATAGTAAAGAAATGGAAGTGTGGAATATGAAATACGTCCATTGTGCCATGAAAGAAGAATTATATGTATGGCCAATAGAGCCAATGTAATGATGATGTTGCAAGTGGTAAAAAGTACTAATGAATCTATATACGGTGTGAAAGGTTATGAGAAAAATTCAATTGTATTTAGGTTTCCCTTGTATGAAAATCAAAAATATTTTTGGAAGTATCGTTAGTCACCGAGGAAGGGTAGGTGGGAACAACCTAACCCCGAAACTACACGTGCCGGTGTAGGAGTGCATTGTGATTATTCCCCTTATTTGGGATGCGATTGATGTGATAAGAATATTCCCCTTAATTGGGATGAGATGATTGCTAGCAAAAGGATGATGTCAATCCACACGGCATTATGGTGAGATGACCTAGCCGATCGGGTCGAGATCGGACGCCATGCCGCACACATGGTAGTGATTGTGATTGTGATTATACCTCCACCCGCACACATTAGGTGAGGTGGAAGGGCTGCTTTGTGTAGAAGTTGTTGTGATTGGATGTCTCTGGTGAGATGGCTTAGTCGATCGGGCTGAGATCGGACTCCGAGCTAAAAATATGGTGGTATTGTGATTGGATGTCTCTTGTGAGATGGCTTAGCCGATCGGACCGTGATTGGACTCTGTGCTAAATTTACGATGGTATATCAGTACTAAAGATCTCCCCATCAAAAATAACATTATCTTCATTTTTGATTATCATCTTCACAATATTATCTTCGTATTTTGAAAATTTTTATGTTTTAACTTGGCATTTGGATATCATTGATCGTTGCTTGCCGTTTCCATGGTTTTCCTTTCTTATATTGGCATTCTATTTTGAAAGAGGACATTTAGCTTTACAAACTAGTACTATTCCATATATACTAACGTCCCTTTTGCCGGGGGCGCTGCATCTTCAATGGATATAGGTGGTTCATCAGAGGGCATCTTTAGAGCGCATTAGCAGTTACTCCCTATTCAGTAGGTTTTGGTGAGCCCTACTCTATTCCGGGCCTGATGTTATTTGATGTTGTACGTTGTGTTATGAGGTATAGTCGGGGCCTTGTTGCCGGCACTTCCATACTACTCTTCTGTTGTATTTAGAGGCTCCGTAGACAGGTTATGGGTGGTGTTTGATGTTGGGAATTGAACTAGAAGTGTTGGTATTTGGCAAACATGTTTTTTTTCATTATATCTGTAAACTCGTAATATTTTAGAAATCGTAAATGAATTTCTTTTGAGAAATGGGAAAAGAATGGGGAACATTTCACTCTCCTCATGTATATCTCTTGATATTGATTTTATATTGTTCATGGGTAAGATTGGATAGACGGCATCAAGTAGGCTTGCTCGACCGGGTTATCTCGGTTGAGCACCGGTCGTGCTCCCCGAGGTCGGGGCGTGACAAACTTGGGATCAGAGCCTAAGGTTTTAAAGTGTCCTACGATGTCTCGGAGCCGTGTCTAGTAGAGTCCTTCTTATCGGTATATTGTCGACCACATCTATAAGTAGGAGGCTACTTGGGCACTTAGGAATGTCACCCTTATTTTGTACTCTAGATCGTGCGATAGATCTCAAGATAGGAAGCTAATTTCCTCGTTGTGTCTCATTTTTCATATGAGTAACCTACAAGTTCGAGGAAGCGAGGAGGTATTGAAAGAACCAGTTGCTAGGGGAAGTGTCCTTGTTCCTATTAATGTTATTGCGCCACCGGATTATATGGTGAGAGCACCTAAGAAATGAAAGAGGCTTATTGGCATTAATAAGCTGGAATGTTTGATATGAAAGAAGAGCCACTCTGGTTTATGTTGGATGATTCTTAAAATATGTTATGGTTGTGGAAAGAGGGGGCACAAGAAGAATAAATGCCCTTAGGTTGGGTACACCCATCCCGGTCTGCCCGACTTGCGGGCGGGAACATTTTGCGTCGTGTTGTGAGTATGCTCAAGAGCGTGTTAGGGGTGGTAGATTTGGGCAATTCTAAAAGCCCATACAACGAGCTGGTGTAGAGATTGTTAATCTCGTCATGGGATCCTGGAGGAAGGATAGGGGGAATGCTTATGATGTATGCAAAAAGGGTAAATATCAGGTCGGTGGGGCGAGTCAGTTTAACGGACCTCATCCTCGTTGTGTGAAGTGTAGGAGATGTCATTCAGGGGTATGTCGTTATGGTACCAATGTATGTTACGTATATGGAGTCGAGGGGCATAAGTTAAGGCACTGCCCCGTCAATATAAAGTTACCAAGTAAGTCACTCCTTAGTATATCATTCTGAACACCACATGTTTTTCCTTGTTGTATATGTACATCTATATCGACAGCCTTCATCAACATGGTCTTAACAAGATGTTGAATCACAAAATATTGCATGTACTTACTTTCTGAGCGAGACGCATTATTCGAGAAGTCTCTTTATCACAATTATCTTACTTACAATCTCTTGAGGAATTGAGTTCTATAATAATTTCCTGGAATTGAGTTACAACCCTAGGCTAATACTTCCCACTTGCTTCCCTAATATTCTCAACAAGGGACTATATCTGATGAATTTCTTATAGAACCTTCTGATTCGAATGGATAACATATGCTCACTTGTACCTGCGCACACACCATCATAATATTTACCTACATGGCATCGAATCCAATGTAAAGCAGCCTAGTGCTGAGATCCTTCTTGAGCCACTCTTTCTCTCTCCAGTGTATATGGCTCCTATTGTTTGAACAGTCGCTATATTCCTTTGTGGATATTATCATGAAACCTTTTTACTGTCTAGTAATATGAGAGCATATCTTAGCACCTATCACATGTGTACTTGTTAATTGAAAGTGGTCACTTGTCCGCATAAAGTTCCTCTGAAACTTGGGATCCTCACAAATTCGTAAGAGGAATATCTATTGTTCTCCCATCTTAGTATAACTTTCATGTCCACCTAGATCATGCCTCAGTGAGTAACTCACTTTGTTCATAGTATTGTAGTTGCCCATGACGTGGCCTGGTATTGCCACTTCAGAGTTATTATAACAGAAACGTGTCCAGCTCATAACAAATGTTCATTTTCTTTTTGCACCTCTACAACGTGTTCTGACTGTGTTCCTTAGTTATTAAATTCATTGTGCTAGTTTTCCGACAATTTTTGGATAAACATAAGAGATCACATCCTTCCATATGTTGTTGTAACACTTCCTTTCACATAAGGATCCTTAATAGGCTCTCCGTCAAGACCGAATGCATGATTTCGTCCTAATATTAAGATGTCGTAGCTACATGGTTTCACCCGTGTTTGGTTGAAAGTTAAGTAGACTTATCGCGACCTTTCCCTCCCCACTTTAGGTGGATGTTCCAGATTCTGACACATATCGTGAGCATATTGATTTGAAAGACAAGTTTACTGTATCTCTAGTCCTCTCATATAGGATCAACCATCGAGAAAGGTTAAGCTATCAAAATGATAATAATCTCACAGGTACACCTACTCAGACCACTCGTAATACTTCAGGTGCTACAGGTACAGGAAATAGCGGTCGAGGTATTGGAGATAGTGCTACTGTGAATCAAGGACAAGGGAATGCTAGTAAAGGTCAGGCGAGAGTTTTTGCATTTACTAGACAGGATGCTCAGGCCTCGAATGATGTGGTTACAAGTATTCTATTTGTCTGTTCATTTGATGCACTTGTGTTGATTGATCCGGGATCTACTCACTCCTATGTGTCCTCGTACTTTGCTTTGAGGTTTAGTAGACAACCTGAGCTATTGAATGATCATTTTCTATTTGCTACTCCTGTTGGAGAGTCTCTATTAGCTGAATATGTGTATCGTGCTTGCCAGATTTGGGTTGAGGGTAGAGATACTCTAGCTGACCTTATTGTACTTGATATGATTGACTTTGACATGCTGATGGGAATGGATTGGTTATCTTCTTGCTATGCAATCGCCGATTGTCATGCAAAGATAGTCAAGTTTGAGATACCAAACGAACCTAGTTTTGTTCTAAAAGGGGGTCAGGTTCCAGAGATTTGCAAAGTTGTATGTTTTATAAAAGCTCAACGACTTCGGAAGAAAGGTTGCTTGGGTCTCTTAGCTATTGTGAATGACACAAGAAAGGAAATAGTTAGTATATAAAATGTACCAGTAGTGAGAGAATTTTCTGATGTATTTCCTGAGGATTTATCAGGATTGCCTCCAGTACGAGAAATAGATTTTGGTATTGATTTGCCACCTGACACACAACCCATATCAATACCGCCATATCAGATGGCACCAGTAGAGTTGAAGAAGCTAAAACAATAATTGCAGGATTTGTTAGATAAGGGTTTTATCAGACCGAGTATATCTCTATGGGGTGCACCAATACCATTCATAAAGAAGAAAGACGGATCCCTAAGAATGTGCATTGACTACAGGCAGTTGAACAAGATAACAATACGCAATAAATATCCTTTTGCCTCATATAGATGATATGTTTGATCAGTTACAAGGAGCTGCCCACTTTTCAAAGATTGACCTCCGTTCTGGTTATCATCAACTTAGAATCAAAGATGAAGATATTTTAAGACTGCTTTCAGAACTCGATACGGGCACTATGAGTTTCTTGTGATGCCTTTCGGACTGACTAATGCTCCAGCTGCATTCATGGATTTAATGAATAGGGTGTTCAAGCCGTTTCTGGATAGATTTGTAATAGTATTTATTGATGATATCCTGATATATTCTTGTAGCCAAGGAGAACACGAGAATTATCTCAGGACTATGTTGCAGACATTGCGAGAACATCGGTTTTATGCTAAGTTCTCGAAGTATGAATTTTGGCTAGACTCGGTAGCATTTCTGGGGCATGTTGTATCCAAAGATGGAATTATGGTAGATCCTAAGAAGACAAAAGCTGTGCAGAAATGGCCCAGGCCTACTTCTCCTACAGAGATTCATAGCGTTTTATGCTTAACAGGCTATTGCAGGTGTTTTGTGCAGGATTTCTCCAGAATAACAGCGCCACTGACTAAGCTAACACAAAAAAATGCAAAGTTTCAGTGGACGGAGGAATGTGAGCAGCACTTTCAGAAACTCAAAATGTGTCTGACAACTGCACCAATATTAGCCTTACCATCAGGTTCTAGAGGATTTACAGTATTCTGTGATGCCTCGAGGGTGGGATTAGGATGTGTTCTCATGCAAAATGGTCGTGTTATAGCTTATGCTTTGAGACAATTGAAAAAGCACGAGCAAAATATCCTACACATGATTTGGAGATGGTTGCAGTGGTATTTGCTCTAAAAATTTGGAGCCATTACCTATAAGGCGAAACTTGTGAGATTTATATTGACCATAAAAGTCTGTCAGCAGAGAGATCTAAATCTTCGGCAGCATCGGTGGATGGAACTACTCAAGGACTATGACTGTTCTATTTTGTATCATCCTGAAAAATCCAATGTGGTGGTTGATGCATTGAGTAGAAAATATATGGGGAGTTTGGCATATATAGCTCCTACAAAGAGACTTTTGGCCAAGGATATTCAGAGACTAGAAGGTACAGGTATCGGATTTAGTGTCGGAAATTTAGAGGCATTGTTGGCTTGTGCTCACACTAAATCTTCATTAGTTGAGCGCATTAAGGCCACCCAATATGAGGATGAGCGATTTTGCAAATACAGAGATGAGGCCTTAGCTGGAAAAAGCAAGGATATGATTGTTGAAAGTGATGGTGTTCTTCGAATGGGTGATAGGCTATGTGTAGCAAACGTAGATGGGTTGAGGCATGCTATTCTTGAAGAAGCTCACAACTCTAGATACACTATACATCCTGGATCCACAAAAATGTATCATGACCTAAAGCAATTTTATTGGTGGGAAGGTATGAAGAAGGATGTTGCTAACTTTGTTTCTAGTTGTTTGACTTGCCAGCAGGTCAAGGCTGAGCATCAGTGACCCGCAGGTCTACTACAACAAATTGAGATTCCAGAGTGGAAATAGGAAAGAATTACGATGGATTTTGTGAATGGCCTACCCCGTACTCTTAGAGGTTATTATTGGTGATTGTAGATCGACTGACAAAATCAGCACCCTTTTTGCCTGTGAAGACTAAATATGGTGGAGTGAGGTATGCACAGATATTTATGAACGAAATTGTCTGACTTCACGGAGTTCCAATATCCATCATCTCTGATAGAGGATCACAATTTACCTCACACTTTTGGAAATCTTTTCAAGAAGCATTGGGTACACGAGTAGATCTTAGTACTACATTTCATCCACAGACAAACGGGCGGTCTGAATGTACTATACAGATCTTGAAGGATATATTGAGAGCTTGCATTCTTGAGTTTGGAGGTAGTTGGGCAGCTTATCTACCTTTAGTTGAATTTGCTTACAACAATAGCTTACAGTCCAGTATTCAAATGGCACCGTATGAAGCATTGGATGGTAGAAGATGTCGTTCTCCTATCGGATAGTTTGAAGCTGGTGAGACTAACTTATTGGACCCGACCTAGTACAAGAAGCTATGGATAAGGTCCAGTTGATCAGACAGAGATTGCTTACAGTTCAAAGTAGACAAAAGTCTTATGATGATAAGATAATAAGAGATTTAGTGTTCACAATTGGGGACAAAGTGTTCCTACGAGTCTCCCCTATGAAAGGTGTGATGCGGTTTGGGAAAAGAGGCAAGTTGAGCCCCAGGTTTATAGGATCGTATGAGATACTAGACCGAGTGGGAGCTGAGGCTTATCGTTTGGCACTCTCTCCTGAGTTATCCTTTATTCATCCAGTGTTTCATGTCTCAATACTAAGGATATGTATGTTAGACTCATCTCAGGTGCATGAAGCACCTACTATACCGCTTGATGAGAAGTTGTCTTACAAGGAGGAACTGATGGCTATTGTTGATAGGCAAGTAAGAAAGCTACGGTCAAAAGAAATTGAGTTCGTAAAAGTCTTATGGCAAAATCATACAGTTGAAGAAGCTACTTGTTAGAAGATGCCATGCGAGTCAAGTACCCCCATTTGTTTCAGTCTACAGGTATGCACTTGTTATAAATTCAGGGACCGAATTTCATAAGGTGAGGTGAATGTAATACTTCACATTCAAGTTGGGTATTTTTGTCATTTAATATTACTTAAAAAAACTAGCCAATTAAATGGGCAAAATCCCATTGTAAAGTGACGGCAAAACAGAAAAGGGTCAGGGGAAAGGGGAACGAAGCATTCTGCTTCAGGAAATGAAGAAACAAAAAGCAGAGAAAGAAAGAAAGAGAAAAGAAGAAAAGAGAGGAAGAAGAAGAAAGCTTTGAACAAAGGCTTTAAGAAGAACTGGGGTTGAAATTGAAAGTATAAAGTTCTCCTTCGACTCAAGAGGTTACCCTTCTTCTTATCAGTTGAATTATTTCACTGCATTTACGCAATTTCATGTAGTATAAAAGAATTCAATATCAGTTTTATTTTATGTTAATAAATAAATAAATAATTACTATGGACAGTAAGGCTATAAAGGTTTGGTTTAAGTACTGATAGGTCTAATTTTGGAGGAATAAAGTATACTAAATAGTTTGAAATTTATAGATTTTGGACTAGTTCTATGAGAATATAAATCCACAAATTAAGACTCAAACGTGAACCCCGATGATTGGGTATTTTAAATTAGCTATGAATTAGCCTAAATGGGGAAATTAACATGAGATCGATATCATGTAATTATAGATTGATGGGAGGAATTTGTGCGAATTGCTCGAGGTGAAGCATTTGGTATTTCGGCACGAGTACTGTGAGTAGTAATCTTACCGCAATTTATATTTTCATAACTTGCATGATTTACACATGATTTTTAATATGAATATATTACCGATTATTTTGAGTTGCATGTGCGACAAGCCTTTTACTCGATATGATACCGAAATAGTTATTTGAGATGATTACCGTTGTTTTAAATATTGTCGTTGTCATTAGATACGTTTTACAGTTACTTGAATTTACTGTTATCAAAATGAAATTTTATAATTTGATAAGAACTGAAATGCCCTATATTGTTTTAAAATATTTTCTACGAGTATATACAGATTACAGAGACAAGCATAAATGGGAGTTGACATTGAAGGATCCTGTAGCTAACGACGAGTTCGTTAGACCTGGTGCACCTTGTAATTACCGACTACCGTTATAGACCTCTCTACTGGGAAGGTAGAACTAGCATACCGTTACCAATTTTCCTCGAGTAGGGACTACCGTTATATTTGACTTCTTGCGAAGAAGTCCACAGTTATACCAATTACATGATCTGTTCATTGAAACCTCCCAAATGTGAATATTGATATTATACAATGGTTACCGAGCTTATTATTGAATTGTTAATTATATTATACTACTAGAAAAACATTATGAGACTGTAAATTTTTTATTGTTTCTGAAAGGGCATTTTTATGAAATTTTCTGTTTAATATACTAGCATATTTTCTGACTTGTCCCCAATAAAATAAACGGTTGTGGTTAAGTGTTATTACTCAATGAGCTAGCGACTCATTCCCCGCTAATTTATTTTATAGAGACAACAATTGACGTGGGCGAGGATTTTGTTAATTAGAGCACACAGGTTGATAGTTCTTGGTGAGCCTCGCACTTATTTGCGTGGGCAGAAATTTTATTTATTGTTATGGTCTTTTTTTTGAACTCTTAGAGTCGCTCCATAGTCATTCTTTTAGAGTCTTGAGTATTCTTTTGTTATTATAGACTTATGTTGAGTATCGCTCATTCTTATCAAAGTTGGAGATAAAGTAGTATTTTTAGTTGTTAGTGGGTGGACTATTAATGGTAGATATTTATTTTGGTTAATTGATAAAGTCATTGTCGTTTGAATTGATATTAGGATGTTTAGTTGTTGATTTGAGACAGGAAAATTTTTGGGATAGTCCAAAACCAGGGAAAACTCTTTCCAATTTTGTGTAAAATATCGATGAGGCTTACTTGGGGGCATTTGCTCCTAAGTTTCGGTCATGATCCTAAATTGGGTCGTGACATGTTTGGAACCATAGTGGTCGTCTCTTACTGTCATCTCACTGATTTTATTGATATCTTATACTCAATCATATTCATGCATTCATATCATATCTCAGTCTCAGTTATTTATTGATACATCATATCATTATTGTCGGGCTAGTTTCATGACATTGTGAGCCCGTGAGTGAGACTGGAGAGATTGATAACTGATGAGGCCGGGGGCCTGTTTGTGAGGATGTTGTCACTATAGCACATGAGTTGTCCGTGTAGCACATGAGTTGTCCGTGCGATTCCAGATATTGATATTATAGCACTGAGTTGTCCGTGCGGCACGTGAGTTGTCCGTGCGATTTCAGGTAGTTTGTGAGAATGTTGTCACTATAGCACGTGAGTTATCCGTGCAGGACGTGAGTTGTCCGTGTGGATTATAGTATTTGGGCTTAAAGGAGCCCCTCCGGAATCTGCACACCCCCAGTGAGCGCAGTCGACTATAAACAGGGATCGGGCTGCACGCCGCAGCGGGTATTGTATAACGCTGAGTGATTGAGTGTGCGGAGCATAGTGAGAGAGAATGCGAGACAGTGAGATTGAGTACTCTGAGAGCGTGAGTGCATGAGCTCATCATCGAGGTGCATTGCATTTGACATGCGTACCTGAAATACATGCATAGAGGTGCATTTTCTTCTGCTACCGAGTTTTGGGGATATTGATGATTTTACCTGTATCTTGACATGTAGGCATAGAGAAGTACTTTCCTCATGCTATCTGAAAATGAAACACCTTACTATTTGTTGAAAGGAGTTTTGGAAAAAATCAAAGTTTTCAAACTTACTCGTATATTGGTTTTTCGGTAAAAAATTTGGATTTTCACTAAGATACTTGAAAAGAAATGCCTATTTTTCTGGAACTGTGAACGAAATGAGCCTTTTATTTCTGAGATTCTTCTTTTGTTATTGTACTATGCTGTTATGAACCGTTGTGGAATATTGGTGTTGGATCCGACCTTTTTGTTAGCTCTTCACTACTTTCAACCTAAGGTTAGATTTGTTACTTATTGAGTACATGGGTCGATTGTACTCATACTACACTTCTGCACCTTGCGTGCAGATGTTGGCTGCTGATGTTGTTGTGTTCGATGGGAGCTGGATTTGAAGATGCATCTGCGTTCTGGTTGTAGCTGCCTCTTGTTCGTGGTAGCCTTAGATCTATAAAACTCTGTTTATGTACTTTTCAAACAGACGATGTATTTATTTCATTTCCGCTTTGTAAACTCTATTCTTAGAAGCTCATGATTTGTACTACTAGTTCTTGGGGAATGTATTAGATTCAGATGTTTCTTTACTTAATTGCTTTATTAATTATTATTGAAAATTGGTTAGTGATTAATTGGCTTACCTAGCGGGTTGGGTTAGGTATTATCACGACTAGTGGATTTAGGGTCGTAACAAATATATTTCACCAATTGCATTAGCAATTTATCTCAAAGTTGTAAGTACAATATTTACAATCACATACAAATAAAAGAACTACCAATATGAAATCCAAAACATAGAATGTTTTATCCATGTAAATAAATTTGAATTGGGTAACTCGTAGAATATGCAGATCCAGGCACGAGAATTGCAATTCAGTAGCTTAAATGCCCGAGAAAAATATCAAGTAGAGATTAATAGACTTACTTAGAGGACAATCATCACCAGGGAGTTTGCAATCAGGACAACAACCATCAAAAGCCATCCTACATATCCCACAAGTTTCATCCTGAGTGTCCCATGTCCACGAAGCAACTGCAAGCCATCTGCAATACACAAGTAACAAAAAGTAATATAAAGTAAGCACATCATGTAGTCTTAAGTACGAAAACTATTAATATCACATGTCATGAAGACGACATACTCTATTAACGATTCGAGCAAAACGTCCAACAGAACAGGTTAAGGGAAATTTATGATGTAGTCCATCACAAAGAAATATGCCAATAATGCATCTACTGAACTCGCAATATAAAGCTACCCTCATAAAAATGTGAAATATTTGACAGAATTTAAACTGAAGTAGATTTTCAGAGCAAAAAACTAAAGGACTAGTAAAAATGCTTCTTTGTAATTTAGAAGAGAAATCAACCTTTTCCGAAGATAAAATTGATGCATTAATCTATGATTTCTGTGTGAATTTTGAACTGAAATGGTTCTCTTTTTAGGGCTTTATACGAACTTTTTGAAAGTGGCGAAAAAATTATTGAAAAATATGTTTTGGTCCTACCTTGGAAGCAATAGGTTTCTTGGGCTAAGCTGTTGCCACATGGCCCGTAATCCAACGAGGGAGTTTGGCCCAGTCTATGTATGGCTAAAATAGTTCACAGAAAGATAGCCAAGACTGAACTAGCCCATGTCGCCGTTGTCACTTGGCCAGTAAATGATTTTAGAGAAATTTTCAGAAACCATTCGTGTTTAGTAGCTATTAACTTTCTATAGCTACTATATACATAATTACTTCTTGTAGCTACTATTCAGTTATTACGGTAGTGTATTCGCGCTGTTGTATTCATGAATACAGCAGTAAAAATGCCTAAAGTCAGTGCAGTTGTACGCGCATGTATTCACATGTATTCGCGCTATGTATTCATGAATACAGCAGCAAACAGCGTCTAAAATCAGGGCAGTCTAGCTGTACCTGCATGTATTCACATGTATTCGTGTTGCTGCATTCATGAATACAGCAATAAAAAGCGCCTAAAATCAGGGCAGTCTGTCACGCCCCAAACTCAGGGAGCGCGACCGGTGCTCAACCGAGAGAACCCGGCCGAGCAAGCCTATTAGACTTCCTTCTACCCAAACTCATCCATGAATAAAGAGGAGATGTACTCCATTAATCAATCACTGAAAAGATTTTATTAACAACTTCCTTTTCATTCCCATTAGTAGCTTCATTTATAATTTCAAAAATATTACGAGTTTATAGAATTAATGAAAAATATAATTTCCAAGTACCAACATTTCTAGTTCAATTCCCAACATCAACCATAACCCACAACTTATCTACAGAGCCTCTAAGTACAACTGAAGAGTAATATAGAAATACCGGTAATAAGGCCCCGACTATACCTCAACCACAAAGTACATGAGAAATAAAAGATACATGACCCCGAAATAAAGTGGGGCTCACCAAATCGGCTGAAAGGAGTGTACTGCTATCACTAATCAATGCCACCTGTTGTAGAACCACCTGCATCCATTAAAGATGCAGCGTCCCCGGAAAAAGGGACGTTAATACTGTCGAATGGCACTAGTATGTATAGCTAGAAATCCTCTTTCAAAATAGAATGCCCATATGATCTATACGTGGAACACATAATATAATGTAATTGAAACAACCTGTACAAACAAAGATAACAAAAGGGACACCTATTGTCTGTATTAATAATGTGTCTCATTAGACCGTCCTTAGTGTTCACATATCATATTATACAATTATGAGTTTCATAGACCATCCATAGTGTTTATTCATACCGTACATCTATACCTCTTATACACAATGCACCTATGCGTTTCATAGATCGTCCACGGGATTTCATATCACAATGGATTTCATAACACAATGCACCTATGCGTTCATAGATCGTCCACAGGGTTTCATATCGCAGTGTACCTATGCGTTCATAGACCGTCCACAGGATTTCATAACATAATGTACCTATGTGTTTCATAGACCGTCCACATGATTTCATAACACAATATACCTATGCGTTTCATAGACTGTCCATAGGGTTTCATAACACAATATACCTATGTGTTTCATAGACCATCCATAGGGTTTCATAACACAATATACCTATGTGTTTCATAGACCGTCCATAGGGTTTCATAACACATTAAAAACAAAAGTGCAAATGCGTACATCTCATAACCTTTCACACCACATATCACCTAATCCGTACTTTCAACCACTTACAACATTATTATTTCATTGGCTCTCTTGGCCATACATATAATTCTTTATTCATGGCGCAATGTCCGTATTTCATATTCCACACTTTCATTTCTTCCCTTTCATAGATCATCATCATAATTATCAACAAGTAGAATATTTCGGAAATCACAACTTTAAATTCGTTAGTAATGAAGGCTTTAAACACAATCGATTTCTTTCCAATAAATGGAGTAAAATGATTGGCAATCTAAGGACAAGTTAAAATCATACACAGTTTCCACTAACGAATATGTAAGAACGCAACACACATTAAAAATTACTTACAAAGCATAGCATTAGCTAAAGCTGCCACATATGGGCATCACTTGAGTTCATAAACTTTTAGCTGATTATATTGTCGAAGTCAATTTTGGAATAGTTGAGTCAAAGCTCATTTCATAATCTTTCTCACATTATTTTATTTCATTGGCATCATTGGTCACAAGTATAACTTTCACTATTGGCACGTTGGCCACACTTTATATTCCTAATTTACTGATTTCACTTCCAACCATCTTTATAAGTTATCAACAATAAGACATTCCAAATCAAGACTTTAGGTACACATATGAGCAATTAAAAGTCTTAAGAATATTGAGATGTTCTCACACAATTTGGCATACTAGCTTTCATTTGAAATACTATTCGAGCCACCACATTTTAATAAGCAACCCATACTTTGAAACTCACAGAAACATTGTGGAATTCAATTCCAAGATAGAAAGTTTAGCCAACATACCTCAATTGAGCTTTTCTTAAATTACTACAACATTCCGGAAATTCTAGCAATCCCAATCTATTTTGAGACATAACAAAAGTTAACAATAATTAGGAAGATATTCATGGTCTCGACTCATTTGAGCATTTTATCAGACACTAGGTGTGCAATTTTAACCACAAGTTTCTCCTACAAGATTTCCTTCACTCCACAACCCAATCCTTACTTATTTCATCTCAACAATCTTCCCACAATTCTTATTGGTACATGCATGTATAAATAATAATCTCATACCCATGAATCATACTCCTAATCAACCATCTTCTACCCAAATTCGAAATTGAAAACTAGGGTATGGAACCTTACCTCTTAGATGAAGAACTTGTGAGTTTTCCTTATTAATCTTCCAAGATTTGAGCAAGACTTGATGAATAATTAGCCTAGGGTTTTCCTCTCTCTAAAACACTCTCCCTTCTCTCTAAAACATCAAACTTTTGCTCAAAAATGACCCAAAGCGTGTATTTAACGAAGTAGGGTCGGGTTTTAAAAACTAAAAAATGGACCTCCGGAACAGGTTCTGCGGTCGCATATGCGACCGCATAATGGATATGAGGACCGCATATTGGTCACATAATTACAGACCAAAACGATCAAAAATCTGCCCGTGTATACGGTCACTATGTGATCCGCATAACTGTTATGCGATCGCATAATGCACCGCATAACAGTTATGCGGTCGCTTAGCCGACCGCATAATTGCCCCCAGACTGGCCCTTCTCCTGATTTCTTCTGCGTCCATTATGCACCCCGCAGAGTGATTATGCGGTCGCATAATGGACCGCATAAATGCGCTTTTCTGCCAAAAATTTTCCTTTACTTTTCAGTACATTCTTCAACCTAAAAAGTCTGAACCGTGGCTCGCAAGCTCACCGCGAAGATTTTATACCATCCTCAAACACGTAAGCCTACTCCGGCACCACGAAACCTTGAATTCACTTGCGAAATTTACTGGGCTTTACATTAAAATACTTAAAAATTTTCCGAGGTGTTACATTCTCCTCCGCTTAGGATCATTCGTCCTCGAATGAGGGTCAAAATCTGTCATTAGCATTCAATGTGGTTCAACTGTTGGTTCACACACACCAGTAGTTTCAAAATTTGGCTAACTTCCTATATTTCCAAAACTTTTGCCAGAGTCTCCCCTGTAACTATGCCTATCTACCTGCCAGAGTAACACCAAAATAATTCCTAACAACACATCCACAACTTGACAAAACATCACCATGTATAACAACGTCACTAATCTCATCATTACAGGCATTATACTATCAAGAGTGGTATGTGGATATAAGCTGCACATATTTAAATCACAACACACATAAGTACCTTTCAAATCACAATCATTTAACTATACACTCAAGTAGAAACATTTTATTTCCTTAACACTTTTGCCCCTCCATGTGGTCTCCTCAACTTACAGACTTTGCCATAACATGTTAACGGAGACAATCTCAACTCCCGGACTTTTGTAACAAGGATAGCAAATAGTTGCTCCTCACAATCCCATTATTCCTTATCTTCACTTTATTAGACATAGACACATGAAATATCGAGTACACGGAGAACAATAATAGGGAAACATCATATTCATAGTTTAGACTATTTCCTTTCAAAATTCCATAAGGCCTAGTGTGACTTCACATACTTTACCTTTATTAACAATTCACATAGCATCCTCATGCAGAAAATATTGAGAATAACCCATTCACTTTCTTCAACTCTAAATCTTCACGTCGAACACCCAAACTAAACCTTTGGCAACCTCCAACAATTTCTCTAAGATGTGCTAGCTTGACTATGACCATAAAATTTTCTATCCCATATATTTGATCACGGGATGATGCTTCTTGTTTGACATGCCTGAACCTACAATACTCGATAGATTTGCTATAACCAGGAACAACGAGGTTCGAGATTTTGCTGGAAATAATCAAGAATCCATCAACGTGCTGAGCACGGCATTTTAGGAGGTTATATCCTAAGAGACATCAAGGTTACTACCAATAGTGCTGACATTGTTAATTATTGTGATGACATCATTGATTCGACACATGAGACATAGAGTTGCCTAGTAGGCATTGATAATGCAGGTACCATGTTCATGATTTTGAGATTTAAATAAATGAGTCATTTTAGACATGTGGCATATGGGAGGTATAATCGGAAGGATAAAGACATTAGCGTCAGTTATTCTTGGAAAGCTATGAGTCATGAAGAGGACAACGACAATTGTTTCATTCCATACGTGCCTTGTTTGGCAATAGTAGGCCTCAAAGATAGATAACACTTATGTGATACCAGTCGCCTCCTGGAGTGTAGGGAAAAATCAGTTTAACTCGAAATGAGAATATTCTAACACCCTGAATGTGATATGGGTTTCAAAATACATGAAGTTGCATTATGCTCTTAACAGTAACTAGTAAAAATGAATCTCTGCCACAAGCCTATGAGGATGCAAAAGAAGTTGAGCACTTGTGATATTATTATCATTCTGACAGCTTAACCCTTCACAATAGTTGATCCTATATGAGAGGACTAGAGATACAACGAATCTACCTTTCAATTCAACATGCTCATGATATGTGTTAGAATCTGAAACATTCACGAGTGAAACCACATAGCTAGGATATCCTAATATTGGGGTTGAGTGACTTACTTGTTGTCCCTTGACTGTTGGGGCAGTGCCTTAGTTGGTAGCCCTAGACTCCGCACCCAAAACATTCATCCATGCCACGTCGGCACACCCCCAAATGACGCCTCCCACACTTGGGACATGGGGGCCTTTGCTGCAGCTGAGAATCCCCATTTGAATGTACCTACTGATTAGACCCATGGTTGCTTTGCTTACTATGGCCCCACCACTGCTGATCAGGCCCTGATGGTAGTGCTCTATCTGAAGACTGAGCAATTGACTGCACGGGTCTGGATGACATTCTCATATGTAATGCCTTTCCACCATTACCCCCATTGTATGAGCCAATAAGATTGCCCGTGGATCGGGTCTTTTTGTTATTATTTAGCTCTCTCTTTCTTTTTAACTTTCGATCCTCTGTAGCTTGAGCAAACGCCACTATTTTTCCATAATTCATATCATAATTCAAGGCAGCCGTAGCAGCCTCATTAATTACCAAGGGACTAAGTCCTTGCACAAACCGGCGCACTCTAGCCTCCATAGTGGGCAACATGTAAATAGCATACTTGGACAGGTGTGCAAATTTCATATGGTACTCCCATACACTCAGGCTACCTTGCCTTAGGCTCTCAAACTCAGCGGCACGGGCCGCCAGAGTTTCAGCAAGCAAGAAGTGGTCAATGAAAGCATCGGTAAACTAACTCCACTTTGCCGGAGGGCTCCCTTCTTCACGGGACTTCTCCCATAGTTCAAACCAAGAATACGCCACCTCTTTCAGGCGGTAGGAGGCCAATTCCACTGCCTCTGTTTCAGTAGCACGCATAACTCTGAGAGTCTTGTGCATCTCATCAATGAAATCCTGGGGATCTTCCTCAGGATTAGTACCCGTAAACACTAGAGGATCTAACTGAAGAAACTTGTTCACTCTGGAACTTGCAGATTCCCCTGATTGACTAGAAGAAGTAGGCCCAACACTCGATCTCTGGGCCTGAGAAGCCACTATCTGTGCCAACATCTGTATGGTTCCCCTAACATCAACATCAGAAATACCAGAATCGAAAGCTGGAGCTGGATGTGGAACTGGAATACCAGTCGGAGGGACCATTGCACCCTCAGTAGGTGTAGGGACAGGTGCAGTCTGATCGATTATGGTAGAATCAGGGAGTGTAGTAACTGGAGGAATATCCTCACTCCTTGGGTGCTCACCCGCATCATTGAATATAGAATCAGCTCCCACTCCTAGGGTGACATTGGCCATTTGGCTAGTTCTTGTATTCTTCTTAGGCGCCATATACTGCAAATTAGAGTAAAGCACCAGTTAACGGAGGAACAATCTTACAATCAGCTTTATCGCACGATCAAGTACATGAAAGAAGGGTATTATTCCTAAATGCCCATGTAGCATCCTAATTATAGATGTGGTCGAAACACACCGATAATAAGAACTCTACTAGACATGGCTCTAAGACATCCTAGGACACATTAAAACCTAAGGCTCTGATACCAAGTTTGTCACGCCCCAAACTCAGGGAGCGCGACCGGCGCTCAACCGAGAGAACCCGGCCGAGCAAGCCTATTAGACTTCCTTCTACCCAAACTCATCCATGAATAAAGAGGAAATGTACTCCATTAATCAATCATTGAAAAGATTTTATTAACAACTTTCTTTTCATTCCCATTAGTAGTTTCATTCATAATTTCCAAAACATTACGAGTTTATAGAATTAATGAAAAACATAATTTCCAAGTACCAACATTTCTAGTTTAATTTCCAACATCAACTATAACCCACAACCTGTCTACGGAGCCTCTAAGTACAACTGAAGAGTAATATGGAAATACCGGCAATAAGGCCCCAGCTATACCTTAACCACAAAGTACATAAGAAACAAAAGATACATGACCCCGAAATAAAGTGGGGCTCACCAAATCGGCTGAAAGGAGTGTACTGCTATCACTGATCAATGCCACCTGTTGTAGAACCACCTGCATCCATTAAAGATGCAGGACGTTAGTACTGTCGAATAGCACTAGTATGTATAGCTAGAATTCCTCTTTCAAAATAGAATGCCCATATGATCTATACGTGGAACACATAATATAATGTAATTGAAACAACCTGTACAAAAAAGGACAACAAAAGGGACACCTATTGTCTGTATTAATAATGTGTCTCATTAGACCGTCCTTAGTGTTCACATATCATATTATATACTTATGCGTTTCATAGACCGTCCATAGTGTTTATTCATACCGTACATCTATACCTCTTATACATAATGCACCTATGCGTTTCATAGACCGTCCACAGGATTTCATATCACAATGGATTTCATAACACAATGTACCTATGCGTTCATAGACCGTCCACAGGGTTTCATATCGCAGTGTACCTATGCGTCCATAGACCGTCCACTGGATTTCATAACACAATGTACCTATGTATTTCATAGACCGTCCACAGGATTTCATAACACAATATACCTATGCGTTTTATAGACCGTCTATAGGGTTTCATAACACAATATACCTATGCGTTTCATAGACTATCAATAGGGTTTCATAACACAATATACCAATGCGTTTCATAGACAGTCCATAGGATTTCATAACACAATATACCTATGCATTTCATAGACCGTCCATAGGGTTTCATAACACATTGGAAACAAAAGTACAAATGCGTACATCTCATAACCTTTCACACCACATATCACCTAATTCGTACTTTCAACCACTTACAACATTATTATTTTATTGACTCTCTTGGTCATACATATGATTCTTTATTCATGGAACAATGGCCGTATTACATATTCCACGCTTTTATGTCTTCCCTTTCATAGATCATCATCATAATTATCAACAAGTAGAATATTTCGGAAATCATAACTTTAAATTTGTTAGTAATGAAGGCTTTAAACACAATCGATTTCTTTCCAATAAATGGAGTAAAATGATTGGCAATCGAAGGACAAGTTAAAATCATACACAGTTTGCACTAATGAATATGTAAGAACGCAACACACATTGAAAATTACTTACAAAGCATAGCATTAGCTAAAGCTGCCACATATGGGCATCACTTGAGTTCATAAACTTTTAGCTGATTATATTGTCGAAGTCAATTTTGGAATAGTTGAGTCAAAGCTCATTTCATAATATTTCTCACATTATTTTATTTCATTGGTATCATTGGTCACAAATATAACTTTCACTATTGGCACGTTGGCCAAACTTTATATTCCCAATTTACTAATTTCACTTCCAACCATCTTTATAAGTTATCAACAATAAGACATTCCAAATCAAGACTTTAGGTACACATATGAGCAATTAAAAGTCTTAAGAATATTGAGATTTTCTCACACAATTTGGCATACTAGCTTTCATTTGAAATACGATTCAAGCCACCACATTTTAATACGCAACCCATACTTTGAAACTCACGAAAACATTGTGGAATTCAATTCCAAGAGAGAAAGTTTAGCCAATATACCTCAATTGAGCTTTTCTTAAATTACTACAACGTTCCGGAAATTCTAGCAATCCCAATCTATTTTGAGACATAACAAAATTTAACAACAATTAGGAAGATATTCATGGTCTCGGCTCATTTGAGCATTTTATTAGACACTAGGTGTGCAATTTTAACCACAAGGTTCTCCTACAAGATTTCCTTCACTCCACAACCCAATCCTTACTTATTTCAGCTCAACAATCTTCCCACAATTCTTATTGGTACATGCATGTATAAATAATAATCTCATACTCATGAATCATACTCCTAATCAACCACCTTCTACCCAAATTCGAAATT
>AWOL01S0027658.1:46448-65999 GCA_000715115.1 Nicotiana otophora | reverse complement strand
GAAAACACATATATGAGTATTAATCAGGAAAAACAAAATTGCATTGCTCTAGTTAAATGAAATGTAATTAATGTAAATATTTGGCAGTACTAAATTCTTTCCAAATATCTTCGGTCATCAATGTCTCCTTCCAGCTATGCAAACAAATGCAATATCTTCCATATTAATTAGAGAACATCTTCACTTTTGTATATAACATTGCCATTCCAAGCAACAAAAAGCACATATCTACCAAATACTTTCACCTTGTTTGCAAATTTGTTGAGGGAAAAAAATGACAAGGAAGAAGGTGAAGTTAGCTTTCATAACTAATGACTCGGCAAGAAAAGCAACATTTAAGAAAAGGAAGAAGGGTCTGATGAAGAAGGTGAGTGAATTGAGCACCCTTTGTGGAATTGATGCTTGTGCTATTATTTATAGCCCTTATGAAAACCAACCTGAGGTATGGCCAAACACCATGGAAACTCAACGCGTGCTCACAGAATTCAAGAGAATGCCAGAGATGGAACAGAGTAAGAAAATGGTGAATCAAGAGAGTTTTATCAGACAAAGGATTGCAAAAGCGAGCGAGCAGCTGAAGAAACAAAGCAAAGAGAACAGAGAGAAGGAGATGACTGAAGTTATGTACCAGTGTTTGGCTGGAAAAGGGCTGCAAAATTTGAACTTGGGAGATTTGAATGATCTTGGTTGGGTTGTTGATCAAAATTTGAAGGAGATTAATAAGAGGATTGAAGCATTTAAAAAAGGGGCTTCCACTTCTTCTTCTCCTTCTGCTGCTGTTGTTGTTTCACAGGATGCTGCTCCTCCACCAGTGGAGCAAAAGCCAGTAGTGGAATTAGGGTTGGAGGGGATACAGAGGGCACAAACAGAGTGGTTTAATGATTGGATGAATAACAACACAAGTGAACAGCAGATTGGATTTGGACATGGAGATGAGATGATTATGCATAATTTTAGTGATAACCACAACACTAGTGTGTGGCCTAATGCTTTCTTTCCTTAGATTTATTTTTCATGTTATGTGATTCCTTTTGCATGGAGTTTATTTCTGGGTTTTTTCCTTTCCCCGTTTTTTTAATCCTTGTTACTTTCTGAAACAGATTCAATTCATAATGGATTTTTATCCTCTAATTAATCCTTATTTTTTGCTTTGTCCATTTGGTATTTGAAACCAAGCCATTCCTCCCGCAATGGGCGGCTCAATGTCCTAAAGCCAAACTTTAAAGAGAGGTCTTAAATTTTCTTAGAAGAAATATCATATATACTTTTGAGATGCAAAATTATTGCTACTAATAATATTTTGTAATAGATTTTTAGAAAGATTGTTTTTCCTAGTTGATAATACAGTCAACCCGTTTAATCTCTCTTGAAACAATATTGATTTAAAGGAATATTGTATCAACTTTAATTTTAAAAACTTCTTTCCACTTAAACAACTATTATCGAAACTATTAACAATATTTTATAAAAAATATAGTCATTTAAAAAAGAATAAAAAGTTTTAATAAATAGATTCATACTTTCTAGTTGATAACCTCTAACATCTTCAATATACATGTCGGAGAAAAGGAACAAGAAAATTACGAACTTTTGGAGAAAACTAAAAAGGAAGCACTATATTTTAGGAGTCTTTTTCAATTTCCAATTTTAGCTTAAATTGTCACATTAATCAAAGTCATATACTCCACTCTTGAAAGTGGACTGGTCTATTTCTACCCGCAAGAGACTACGTATAAGTCTACTTCTTTTTATTTTTTTTAAAAAACCTATATTGTATTATTGGCAGAAATTGGGGCTCCAAACAATGTGGGGCCTAAACGAATTGCCTCACTTGCTTCACCCTCCAGTCGCCTCTTGTGACAATCAGAAATTTATTCCTTCCTTTTGATTGTTTATAATTCATGGTTTCAGTAAACAAAAGGGATAAATTAAGCTAATGCGGTTAATTAAAGTTGGCAGTACTCCTTGTGCAAGAACGTAACACGAGAGAAATCCAAGAGTTGCTCTTTTATATCAAAGTGCTAATATGAGAAGAAGAAATGGGATGGGGATTTCATTTACGTTGATATCACATATGAAGTTACTATTGCTTGTTTTATGAATTATGGACGTGATTGGAATTTGGAAACTTATAATGTTACAATACAATAGATAACGTTCTACAAAGTATATAATCCGACCATGAATTCCTTGCATTATTGTGAAATTTAGGAGATAATGATGAATGATACATAATATTTTTGATAATGAACCCGATCTGTCCATTAATTTCAACTTTATTTCCAACTTAGTATATGCACCGCAGGAAATAAGATTTTCGGTGGTAATATTTTGTTGCGACCTCTTTAGTCGCCACCAAAAGTAGTATGGTATGTTATTGCGCATTTGTTTACTTTTAGTGGCGAGTTTAGTCGCTACAAAAGCTAATACTAGCAACACAACATGAGCGGATGCAAATTCAAACGGCTCCAAGCCTTGGTTGAAAAACTTCTAAAATAAAAATAAAATGGTCTCAATTAGCCAATATTTTTTATGGGAAAAATAATACTTTGAAGAATAACCTACTTGGCTTCAACAACTCACTCTATGTTCGTTACTATTAGAGCACTACATGAAATAAAATTTTCATTAATGTCGTTTTGTGGCAATTTATCTAAACTTTATTTCGTGATGCATTTGCTTACTTTTTGTGGCAAGATTAGTCGCTACAAAATCTAATCATAAAAATAATATAGAACCACTCTTGGTGACGACTTAAGTGATCATCACGTAATAACGTCACTGAAAACTTTATTCCTTGTAGTGTTATCTGGCATATCTCAATCTTTGAATATTACATTTTAAGTGAGCTGTCACATCATGTATACAGCACAAACATCATCACTGACTTTGAACGAGGGCGATTTCTGGGTTATGTACGAGAAACGGGATGGATCGACGGAGAAAATCGGGTTCGGGTCGAAAATTACGACGTACTCGCAATCTTTGACATAATTATGCTTTAATCCTTCTTTAAGAGCTCCAACTTTGTATTACCGCGGGATTCTCTTATTTGGTATGTTATGTTAAGTCCTTTGCTTGCCCACCTTAGGAATTCTGTCTCAACCATATCCTATCATAATAATAAATGTTTAATTAAGAAAAAATACATCAATATTAATCGTTATTAATTGAGTTACATATCTAGTGTAAGGAGAAATTTAAGGGAAATAATGTCGGTTTTGGTAGGTGAATAATGTGTCATAAAAGGTCGACATTTTCAATTAAAGCTAAATTAAATACATTTCAAAAGAAGGGCTAAAATTCAACATTTGTACTCCAGATTAGAGGGTCGGAATATATAGGAAGAAGTGTAAACATTAAGTAAATGGTCAAAACTCCAGATCTTATATAAGGATTACATTACAAAGATCAAGGTACCAAACTTGAAATCCAAGCATTTTCTTAAAAAGGTTGTGATTAAAAAATATTTATCGAAGTACGCTATTAAATGTAGTACCATGTGCATTGTTGTTTGTATTTCGCAATGATTATGATTTAAATTGTTAAAAAAAAAAGATGCTTACATAATTACATTGGAAATGCAGTTTTAAAGGACTGTTTAAATTACCTTAATGATAGAATCAGTAGAATCATCAAGAACTTGAATCACGAGACGATCCGACGGCCAGGAAAGATTACACGCAGCTCCAATAGAGATCTTATACACCTAAACCAAACAAGCCATAAGGATTTCAATAACAAAAAACTAAACACAAATTAAACAAATCTCTACGTATTTTTAAGCAAATCGAGAAATTAAACACACATAATGATGAATTTAGTTACCTCTCTTTCATTAAACATGGGAATTTGAACAAGAACCTTAGGAAATCCAACACTACTAATTAGAGAACATGTTCATATTTGTATATAACATTTCCATTCCAAGCAACAAAAAACATCCCAACATCTCTTGTCAAAACTAGCACATATCTACCAAATACTTCCATCTTGTTTGCCTATTTGTTGCATCCAACGAAGAAAGAAAATGACAAGGAAGAAGGTGAAGTTAGCTTTCATAACTAATGACTCGGCAAGAAAAGCAACATTCAAGAAAAGGAAGAAGGGTCTGATGAAGAAGGTGAGTGAATTGAGCACACTTTGTGGAATTGATGCTTGTGCTATTATTTATAGCCCTTATGAAAATCAACCTGAGGTATGGCCAAACACCATGGGAGCCCAATGCGTGCTCTTGATAGACCTTTTGAATGATCTTGGTTGGGTTGTTCATCAAAATTTGAAGGAGATTAATAAGGGGATTGAAGCATTTAAAAAAGGGGCTTCCACTTCTTCTTCTTTTGTTGTTATTTCATAGGCTGCTGCTCCTCCACTAGTAGAGCAAAAGTCAGTGGTAGAATTAGGTTTGGAGGGGATACAGAGGACACAAACAGAGTGGTTTAATGATTTGATGAATAACAACACAAGTGAACAACAGATTAGATTTGGACATGGAGATCAGATGATTATGCCTAATTGTAGTGATAACCACAATACTAGTGTGTGGCCTAATGCTTTCATTCCTTAGATTTATTTTTCGTGTTATGTGATCCCTTCTGTATGGAGTTTCTTTTCTGGATTTTTCCTTTTGCCTTTTTTTGTCCTTGTTAATTTCTGAACCAGATTCATGTTATTTTTTGCTTTGTCCATTCGGTATTTGATTGTGTAGAATTCATGGAATCAGTAAAAGAAGAAGTGATAAATGTTGCTAAGAAATGCAACTAAGGCTTAGCTACAACTGTTCAGTATTACTAAAAAATACAAATTCAAATAATTTCCTAGTTATAAATGTTGTAATTTTTATTTTAAACTAATTAATTATCAAATACTAAAAGCAGTAAAATTATCAACTAACAAGACTAAGGGTTGGAGACAAGATTAAGGAGGTTTAGAGTTATGATTTCCTCAATTGTCGGAATGCTTCCCGCTGCGCCGTTTATAATTTCGCCTAAGTATTCTACACCGATCGTGAATACTTTGAGTGTCGCAATTCTCGTCCGAGCAAGTACCACAATCTACTAGACATATTCATCTAAACTACGCTAGCAGTCACTAATTCACCGATCACTAAGATTACACCAAGATTTTATTATTCCTAATCCCACCTTTAAACCCTCTATATTGATTCCTCACATATGTTAGGAGTGATTTTGTTCGACAACTATCTAAATATGTAGCCTTTTCTAAGCAACACATACTAAATAGGCGCAAAAAATTGATGTCCATTCAATCAACAACAATAAACACGTAGTTGAACAAGTAGAGAAATCCAATGGCTTAATTATATAAAAAGGTAATAAGACTTCATCCTACAAAAGGTTTCATCAAAACCCTAGATAACAAGTTAACTATTCATAATAGTATGCAAAACTACAATACTAGAATTCATAATCAATAATGAAAATAGGAAGAAGGAAATGAAAAACTCGTAGAAGAATTCTCCACCTTGCTCTTAGTGTGTTCTTCTCTTCTTAGGTCGAATCCCCTCTCAAAAACAGTCTCCCTCTTAGACATGTTTAGGGAGTATTTATAGGCTAGGGTTGAAGTCTCCCAGTCCAAATCTGGGTCCGAGTCTTTTAATTCACGCACTTTTGATCACCGGGCTATAACCTTCGCGAGGCTAGGTTTATAGCGCGGTCAACTTGGCTACAGAGTTGGCTACGCCTGGCCTGTACCGCGGTCGAGCTGGCTATGCTTGGCTTGTAGCACGGTTTAGGTGCTTGGCATTTTTGTGTTCTTTTCTTGCATTTTCGTCCTCTTTTTGTGCAACCTTCACTCATCTTTATCTTGTAATGCTCCTACACATAAAACAACGTAATTTAGCTCAAACGTCACACAATTAATTACTAAACTAACAATATGTAAGGCGAGTAATGTACTAAAAATATATCATTTCAGACAAACATCACTACCCCACACTTAAAAGTTGCTCGTCCTTGAGTCAACCACCAATTCACACTAACCCTGAGCACTTTATTTTCTTTTAGAACATCCGAAGCGCACCATACCTATGACTATTGTTGATAGAAACAGATAAACTTTAGCATATTCCTTTAACACACACTTCCCTTTACTTTATGCCATAATTCAAAATTTTATTCAACAACAACACAACATGCTCATAACAATCCTAGCCTCACAAACCGACTAAATATCACAATGCATTCGTGGTTTGTCACTACCCAAAAATCACACCTGTTGTGATGGCGCATATCCCAATACTAGGCAAGCCGACAACCTTGATAACCCACAATTTATTTTAAATATTGAAAACATAATAATTAATTTCTAAGGAAAATTTCCCACAAATACCGAATATAAATATACTCCCAAAACCTGGTGTCATTGAGTACATGAGCATCTATACATTACAAGTCTGAAAAATATGGTCTATAATAATCTGAGACCAACTACAATAAACAAAAGGATAGGGAAGGAGAGACAAGGTCTGCGAAACATGGCAGCTACCTCTGAATCTCCGGAAAATTGACTGTGTGAAAGAATCAACACCCACTGTGTCCGGGATCACCTGGATCTGCACACGAAGTGCAGGGTGTAGTATGAATACAACCAACTCAGCAAGTAACAATAATAAATAAAGAACTGAAAGTAGTGACTAGCTTCACAACTAAGTCCAAATACAGTACTTTCCAACATAAAAGGTAGGCATGAATTCAAGTTCAACATTTAAAACTCCACAGTAATTTCATATCAAATTTGACTGAAACAGAAATAATGTCTTTCAGAGTTTTCCAAAACAATGATATATATGTGACAGCTGAAATGCAGCAATAATGGAATCAATGCATCCTCTCAGAGTAACAGTCACTCTGTCCTCCCATTCACTCCAACCTCAATCATTCTTTCCTCACAATCACCCATTCCTCTCAGTCACTCAGCACTCGGCACTCAGCACTCGCACTCAGTAGGCACTTGCGCTCACTGGAGTGTGTACAGACTCCGGAGGGGCTCCTTCAGCCCAAGCGCTATATCAAGCCAATCATGGCATATAACAATAAAACATGTTGCGGCGCGCAGCTCGATCCTATAAATATCCTCACAATTAGGCCCTCGGCCTCACTCAGTCATCAACCTCTCCAGTCTCTCGGGCTCAAGATGTCATGAAAATCAGCCCAAAAATGATAATATGATGTATCAATAAATAGCAACAGAGACTGAGACATGATATGAAATGAATGAACATGAGTGAGTGTGAAATTATAATTTGAACATATAATTCAACCACAGAAATGGCCCCAGTGGGTACCAACAATAACAACATATATCTAAGCATGATTTTTAATACGAGTCTCAGCTCAATTTTCTCTAACACGTAGAGAATGCACGGATATCAACAGATTATTCAACTATATATTTCCATGAAATTTGACCAAGTCACAATTCCTATGGTGCACGCCCACACGCCCGTCACCTACCATGTGCGTCACCTCAAAACCAATCACATAACACATAATCCGGGGTTTCATACCCCAGGACCAAATTTAGAACTGTTACTTACCTCAAACCATGTAATTGTTTATTCCGCTATACCTTTTCCTCGTGAATTGACCTCCAAACGCCTCGAATCTATCCACAAATAATTCGATTCAGTCAATAAAATTTATTGAAATTATTCCATAAAAAATATTATTTTTCCAACAAAATTCGAAATTTAGCTCAAAAATTGCCTGTGGGGCCCATATCTCAGAACCTGGCAAAAGTTATAAAATCCAAAAGCCCATTCAACCACGAGTCTAACCATACCAATTTTACCAAAATCTGACCTCAACTCGACCTCCAAATCTTCAAATCTTTTTTTCAAATCCCTAAGTTTAAATCCCTGATTTACACCTCAAAAATATGTAATCTAGTCGTATTATTCGATGCTAATTCAATATTAAGGAGTATAAATGATCAAAAGGGACTTACCTCAAGTTTTCCCGTGAAAACTTCGCTCAAAAATCGCCCAACCCGAGCTTGAAATGCCCAAATATGACAAAAGCTCGGAACCCCTCTGTTGTTTGTACTGCCCAGGGGTTTTCGCTTCTACGAAATTTTTAACCGCACCTGCGGTATCACAGATGAAATAATTCCTTTGCTTCTATGGCTTCATAGCTTCTGCAGAAAAGAAGTCTGCTTTTGCGGAGTCGCACATGCGACGTTTTCTTCGCTTCTGCGAAGCCATCTCCCTTCCCTTTTTTCGCTTCTGCGTGCATTGCTTCGTACCTGCGATCTCGCAGGTGCGGAAATTTCTTCGCACATGTGACCACTGCCCCTCTTCAAGCTTGGCCGCATCTGCGTTGGGCTGGTGCGCACATGCAGCTTCGCACCTGCGATCAGACCTCCGCAGGTGCGAGAAAACCAGAAGCAAAATTTTCATCAGTGGTTTTAAGTCCGAGTTTATCCGTTAGCCATCCGAAACTCACCCGAGACCCTCGGGACTTCAACCAAATATACCAACAAGTACTAAAACAACACACGAACTTAGTTGAGCCTTCAAATCACATCAAACAATGCTAAAATCCCGAATCATACCCCAATTCAAGCCTAATGAACTTTGAAACTTCCAATTTCTACAAACGACGCCCGAACCCATCAAATCACGTCCGATTGACCTCAAATTTTGCAGAANACGAAGTGCAGGGTGTAGTATGAATACAACCAACTCAGCAAGTAACAATAATAAATAAAGAACTGAAAGTAGTGACTAGCTTCACAACTAAGTCCAAATACAGTACTTTCCAACATAAAAGGTAGGCATGAATTCAAGTTCAACATTTAAAACTCCACAGTAATTTCATATCAAATTTGACTGAAACAGAAATAATGTCTTTCAGAGTTTTCCAAAACAATGATATATATGTGACAGCTGAAATGCAGCAATAATGGAATCAATGCATCCTCTCAGAGTAACAGTCACTCTGTCCTCCCATTCACTCCAACCTCAATCATTCTTTCCTCACAATCACCCATTCCTCTCAGTCACTCAGCACTCGGCACTCAGCACTCGCACTCAGTAGGCNCATAACGGACCTATTCAAATTTCCAGAATCAGATTCTGACCCCGATATCAAAAAGTCAACCCCCGATCAAACTTCCCAAAAATGCAACTTTTGCCATTTCAAGCCTAATTCCACTACAAACCTCCAAATAATTTTCCGGACGCGCTCCTAAGTCCAAAATCACCATACAGGGCTATTGAAATTATCAGAATTCAAATTTGAAGTTGTTTACATATAAGTCAATATCCGGTCAACTTTTCCAACTTAAGTTTTCAATTATAAGACTAAGTGTCTCATTTCACTCCGAAATCCTTCCGGACCCGAATCAACTAACCCGGTGAGTCATAAAACAACTGTAAAGCATAAATTGAGCAGTAAATTGGGGAACGGGGTTATAATACTCAAAAACACTGGTCGGGTCGTTACATTCTCCCCCTCTTAAACAAACGTTCGTCCCCGAACAGATTTAGAATCATACCTGGAGTCTCAAAAAGGTGTGGATATTTGCGCTCAATCTCCCAAGTAGCTTCTCCAACTGGCTGGCCTCTCCACTGAACCTTCACTGATGCTATGCTCTTTGACCTCCGCTTTTGAACCTGCCGGTCTAAAATACCCACCGACTCCACATCATAACTCAAATTACCGTCCAGCTGCACTGTACTGAAATCCAAAATATGAGACGGATCCCCAACATACTTTCAGAGCATGGATACATGGAACACTAGATGAACACCTGATAGACTAGGTGGCAAAGCAAGTTCATAAGCCACCTCTCCAATCTTCTTAAGTACCTCAAAAGGCCCAATATACCGAGGACTCAACTTGCCCTTCTTCCTGAACCTCAACACACCTTTCATGGGTGAAATCTTGAGCAGAACCTTCTCCCCAACCATGTAAGCAACATCACGGACCTTCCAGTCGGCATGACTATTCTGTCTAGAATGTGCCGTGCGAAGCCGCTCCTTAATCAATTTAACCTTTTGCAAAGCATCCTGAACCAATCGGAGACCAACACCATCTCCTATATAAAGCCTCATACGGATCCATCTGAATACTCGATTGGTAGCTGTTATTGTAAGCGAACTCCGCGAGTGGCAGAAATGGATCCCAAGAACCACCAAAATCAATTACACAAGCGCGTAGCATATCTTCCAATATTTGGATAGTGCGCTAGGACTGTCCATCCATCTAAAGGTGAAATGTTGTACTCAACTGAACCTGTGTGCCCAATTCTCACTGCACTGCTCTCCAAAATTGTGATGTAAACTGCGTGCCCCGTTCTGAAATGATGGACACCGGCACACCGTGTAGGCGAACAATCTCGCGGATATAAATCTCAGCCAACCGCTCCGAAGAATAATTAGTATCAACTGGAATAAAATGCGCGGATTTGGACAACTGATCCATAATCACCCAAACAGCGTCAAACTTCCTCAAGATCCGTGGAAGCCCCTACTACAAAATCCAGGGTAATACGCTCCCATTTCCACTTCGAAATTTCAAGTCTCTAAAGAAATCCTCCCGGTCTCTGATGCTCATACTTTACCTGTTGACAATTTAAACACCGAGCTACAAACTCAACTATATCTTTCTTCATTCGCCTCTACCAATAGTGCTGCCTCAAATTCTGATACATCTTCGCGGTACCTGGATGAATGGAGTACCGCGAACTGTGAGCTTCCTGGAGAATCAACTTATGCAAACCATCTACATTAAGCACACATAGCCTCCCTGCATCCGTAATATGCCATCATCCCCAATAGTGACTTCCTTGGCATCACCTTGTTGAACCGTGTCCTTAAGGACAAGCAAATGGGGGTCATCATACTAACTTTCTCTGATAAATCATAAAGAGAAGACTGAGAAATCACACAATCCAAAACTCGATTCGGCTCCGAAACATCCAATCTAACAAACTGGTTAGCCAAAGCTTGAACATCCAAGGCTAAAGGCCTTTCTGCTACCGGTAAGTATGCTAAGCTGCCCAAACTCTCCGCCTTACGACTCAAGGCATCAGCCACCACATTGGCCTTTTCGGGATGATAGAGAATGGTGATGTCATAATCCTTAAGCAACTCCAACCACCTCCGCTGCCGCAAATTAAGATCCTTCTGTTTAAACAGATGATGTAAACTCCGGTGATCGGTATAAACCTCACAATGGACACCGGACAAATAATGTCGCCAAATCTTCAAGGCGTGAACAATAGCTGCTAACTCAAGGTCGTGGACCGGATAATTCTTCTCATGTACCTTTAACTGTCTGGACGCATAGGAAATCACCCTACCGTCTTGCATCAACACTGCACCAAGACCAATACATGACACATCAGAATACACAGTATAAGACTATGAACCTATAAGCAACACCAATACTGGGGCTGTAGTCAAAGCTGTCTTGAGCTTTTGAAAGCTCTCTTCACACTCATTTGACCACCCGAACGGAGCATCTTTCTGGGTCAATTTAGTCAAAGGCGATGGAATAGACGAGAAAACCTCCACAAAGCGATGATAATAACCGGCCAAGCTGAGAAAACTCCAAATCTCAGTAGCTGAAGATGGACTGGACCAACTCTGAACTACCTCTATTTTCTTCGGATCCACCTTAATTCCTTCACTAGACACTGTGTGTCCCAAGAATGCCACTGAACTAAGCCAAAACTCACACTTAGAGAATTTGGCATAAAGTCTCTCATCTCTCTGCCTCTGTAATACAATACCCAAGTGTCGTGCATGCTCCTCCTAGCTACGTGAATACACCAGGATATCATCAATAAATACCACGATAAACGAATCAAGATACGGCTGGAATACGCTATTCATGAAGTGCATAAATGTTGCTGGGGCGTTGTTCAGCCCAAATGACATCACAAGAAATTCATAGTGACCATAACGAGTGCTAAACGGCATCTTTAGAATATCCGAATCCCGAATTTTCAACTGGTGATACCCCGATCTCAAATTAATTTTGGAGAATACCTTTGCTCCATGTAGCTGGTCAAATAAATCATCAATGCGCGGCAAAGGATACTTATTCCTGATTGTAACTTTGTTCAGTTGCCTGTAATTGAGGCACATCCGCATAGTACCATCTTTTTTTCACAAATAGAACCAGTGCACCCCAAGGTGACACACTAGGCCTAATAAACCCCTTATCAAGGAGTTCCTGAAATTGCTCTTTCAATTCTTTCAACTCAACTGGTGCCATACGATACGGAGGAATAGAAATGGGATGAGTGTCCGACACCAAGTAAATAACGAAATCAATATCCCTGTCGGGTGGCATACCCGACAGGTCTGCAGGATATACATCTGGAAAGTCTCGCACGACAGGTACTGAATCAATAGTAGGAGTATCTGCATCAACATCTCTCCCAATAGCCAAATATGACAAACACCCCTTCCCAACCATACGTTGGGCTTTCAAATAAAAAATTACCCTGCTGGGAACATAATCTAGAGAACCTCTCCATTCGACCTTCGGCAACCCCGACATCGCCAATGTCATAGGTTTTGCGTGATAGTCCAGAATAGCATGACATGGAGACAACCAATCCATACCCAGAATTATATTGAAATTTACCATATTAGGCAATAAAAGATCAACTCTAGTCTCTAGTACCCCAATAGTTACCACACACGACCGGTACACACGGTCCACAATAATAGTATCGCCCACCGGTGTAGATACATGAACAGGTGAAACTAAGGACTCATGGGGCATATCCAGATAATGAGTAAAATACGATAAAACATACAAATAAGTGGAACCAGGGTCAAATAATATAGAAGCCTCCCTGTGGCACACTGAAACAATGCATATGATCACTGCATCTGAAGCAACAACATCTTGCCTGGCAGGAAAAGCATAGAATCGAACCTGACCGCCACCTGATCGGCCTTCCCCTCTTGGGCGACCCTAGCTGACCTCAAGCTGGCTGGGCGGGTGGCGAAGTAACTAGTGGTGAAGTCATAGTCTAACTCCTCTGCTGCACTGGACCTCCCGAGCAACGAGGACACTGTCTCCACATATGCCCAAATTCCCCGAACTCAAAGCAGCTCCCCGATACTAGTGGTGGTGCAGACTGAATCAGGCCCCAAGAACCAGAATAACTGCTAGAAGCACCCAGTGCAAATGAACCCTGAACTGAAGGGCACTAAGAGATGACTGGCCCTGATGAGAACTATATGAACCATGGCCGGATGACGCACCACGGTGAACTGGATGACTGTCTGAACGTGTCTGTAAGAACGACCCCTACCACGGTAAAACTGACCCTTGATGGAACACCGCTGAAATCACCTGGACCACGAGGCCTCTTGGCCTCCCTCTCTTTACATTCCTAACTACGGACTATCTCTATTTGCCGAGCAATGACAACAACCTCATCAAAAGTAGCACCAGATACTCTCTCCCGAGTCATAAATAACCGTAGCTTATATGTGAGGCCATCAATGAACCTCCTAATCCTCTCCCTATTAGTGGGAACCAACCAAACTGCATGATGAGCCAACTCAAACAATCTCATCTCGTACTGCGTCACAGACATGCCATCCTGACGTAACTTCTCAAACTGTCTGCGCAAATCCTCTTTGAGAGACTGCGGCACAAACTTCTCCAAACATGAGAACGAAGAACTCCTGACATGTAAGTGGTACTGCACCGAACGGCCTGCGTCTCTCATAAGCCTCCCACCAACTGAAGGCAGCCCCAGAAAACTGAAAAGTAGTGAACGAGACCCCGCTGGTCTCCAAAATACCCGTTGTCCGAAGCATTCGCTGGCACTTATACAGAAAACCCTGAGCATCCTCTGACTCAGCACCGCTAAATGATGGAGGTCGAAGCCTCCCAAATCTCTCAAGTCTCCTCTGCTCATCATCTTCCATAACAAGAACTACTGAGGCTTGAGCAGCTATAGCCGGCTGGGCTGGTAGTGCCCCTGGTATCTGAAGTCCCTGTACTACTTGATCTGGAGTACGAGCAATAGGGGTATGAGTACCTCCCCCGGCCTGAGAAGTGGCAGGTGCAGCCTGAACCGAAACCACCTGAGTAAGGCCAGTACAAACTGTCAATATCTGGGCCAAAGTGTCCTGAAGGCCTAGAATCATAATAGGTGTAGCTGGTGCATGAGCTGGTCCCGCCAACTCAACTATATCCAAAATTTGTTCCTGAGCTGGAGCAACTGGTGGTGTTACAGGTCCTGACTCCAACTGTTGTACGAGCTACACCTCGACCTCTACCTCGGCCCCGGCCCCGGCCTCTACCATGACCTCGACCTCTCACGACCCTAACTGGTGGCACTGGTGGTTGACCTTCCGATCCAGTAGTACATGTCCTCACCATCTGTGAGAGAATAGAATAACAGAAATTTAATATTCGGAATCAACAAATTCGCACGACAGAATACAAGGAGGTGAAATTTTCCTAAGGGCTCGACAGCCTCTCAAAGATAAGTACAGACGTCTCCGTATTGATCCGCAAGACTCTACTAAACCTACTCATGACTCATGAGACCTATGTAACCTAGGCTCTGATACCAACTTGTCACGACCCAAAAATCATACATGTCGTGATGGCGCCTATCCCAATACTAGGCAAGTCGAAACCCTTGATAACCCACAATTTCTTTTAAATATTGAAAACATAATAATTAATTTCTAAGGGAAAAATCCGACAAATATCGAACATAAATATACTCCCAAACCTTGATGTCACTGAGTACATGAGAATCTATACATTACAAGTATGGAAAGAACGGTCTATAATAATCTAAGACCAAATACAATAAACAAAATGATAAGGAAGGAGAGACAAGGTCTGCTAAACATGGCAGCTACCTCTGAATCTCCGAAAAAATCGACTGTGTGAAAGAATCAACACCCACTGTGTCCGGGATTACCTGGATCTGCACACGAAGTGCAGGGTGTAATATGAGTACAACCAACTCAGCAAGTAACAATAATAAATAAAGAACTGAAAGTAGGTACGAGCTTCATAGCTAAGTCCAAATACAATACTTTCCAACATAAAAGGTAGGCATGCTTTCAAGTTTAACATTTAAAACTCCACAGTAATTTCATATCAAATTTGACTAAAACAGAAATAATGTCTTTCAGAGTTTTCCAAAAAATGATATATATATATATGACAGCTGAAATGCAGCAATAATGGAATCAATGCATCCTATCGGAGTAATAGTCACTCAGTCCTCCCATTCACTCTAACCACAGTCACTCTATCCTTACGATCACTCATTCCTCTCAGTCGCTCAGCACTTGGCACTCGCCACTCGCCACTCGATACTTGCACTCAGTAGGTACATGTGCTCACTGGGAGTGGTACAGACTCCGGATGAGCTCCTTTAGCCCAAGCGCTATATCAAGCCAATCATGGCATATAATAATGAAACATTTTGCGGCGCGCAGCTCGATCCCATAAATATTCTCACAATTAGGCCCTCGGCCTCACTCAGTCATCAACCTCTCCAGTCTCTCAGGATCAAGATGTCATAAAACTCAACCCAAAATGATAATATGACGTATCAATAAATAGCAACAGAGACTGAGACATGATATGAAATGAATGAATATGATTGAGTGTGTGTTGCAACAAGACACACTCACGCAAGTATACGTGGTCGTCAAGTAATAGAGTAGTGAGTAGAGTATCATTCCCACGAAGACTTATGATTAACTTTTGACTAATTCAAACTCAAATAATTTATCGATTCAAGCGATTTCTCACAAAATAGATAATTTCCTAATTTACTACCTAAAAACTATCAGGTAATGAAATACTAGAAATCAACCACAATACTTAAACAATTTCAAATAACAATCAATAGGAGATAATATTCCAGGGTCACGGGTTAGCTAACAATCATGTTACGTTCTTAGCTTAAAATGACTAATTGATTTATCTGGATTTGTCGAGTCCTTACTCACCTATTCAAGCTAACTTAATGCCTATATGTCAATGGAATTAAGATTTTACAATTCATGTATTTCAACCAAGCAAGACAATTAGGTATATGTCTATCCTAATTGTGAATCTATTCCCAGGTTCAAGAACTTGCTCTATTTAATTCTATATGCAATCTAGAATTCCCACTTTCGAGTTCAACTCTAGATTCGTAGATAGTATTTCACTGTTAGCTACTCAGCAAAATAATTAAGAACATAATTAAATAAACAACCCAATATGATAAAATCAACTTCGTCAAATTAAACTTCAAACATCAACATTCATGTATCACCCATGACCCTAGAATAATAGGGTTCTTAGCCACTCATGTTCTGTAATACCGCAAAAAATTTTGAAGTACTTAAGTGTAAAGCTCGGTAAACTTTGCAAAGAAAATAATATTTCATGGTGCCGGACTAGGCTTACGTGTTTGAGGATTATAGAAATTCTTCGCGGCAAGCTTGCGAGCCGCGGCTCGGAATATTTAGGTTGAACAATGCACAGGAAAGTAAAGGAAAAATTTTGGGGGAAAAATACATTTATGCGGTCCATTATGCGACTGTAAAACCACTTTGCGGACCGCATAATGGCCGCAGAGTGAGGCAATTAATTGGGTCAGTTGGAAGCAACTATGCGGTCGACTATGCGACCCCATAACTGTTATGCGGTACATTATGCGACCGCATAATAGTTATGCGGATCGCATAGTGACCGCATACACAGATAGTTCTTTTGGCTATTTTGTAACCAATTGTGCGACCGATATGCGGTAGAGTGAGAAGGTGTTCTTCAATAATTGTTCTTCAATTCTTGCTCAAGTTTTGGAAGATTAAGAAGGCAAGCTCACTAGGTCTTCATCCTAGATATTGAAGTTGCTAAGAATTCTGGAATGTTTTAGAGTTTAAGAAAGCTCAATTGAGGTATGTTGGCTAAACTCTTCTCTTAGAATTGAATCCCACGATATTCATATAAATTATGTAAGTCCCGAGTGATTCATTATGAAACTGGCTATTCCGAGTAAGATTGGGTTGAAAGATATATGTTCAACAAGCATCCGAAATGCTTTATTCATGGTATGTTACCAATTAAGGTGTGTTAAAATATGGGTTGTACATTAATAATGTTTCGACTTTAAGTCAAATTCAAATGAAGGCTATTATGCCAAATTTTGTGAAATATCGCTATGTGCATTAGACTCTAAATTGCTCACATATGTACTGCACACTTTGATTTGAATTGTGTTTGTTGTTGATGATGAGGATGATATTTGAAATTGATAAGGTGAGCATGAAATACTGAATATGGCCAACGTGCCAAGAATGATCTTATAATTATGGCCACTAGTGCCAATGAAATGAAAAGATGTGAAAGTATTATGAAATGCGATGATTGATATAAAAAGGTTGATGTCTCAAATAAGACAACCTAGTTGGTCGGGTCGTGATCGGACACCATGCCGCACACATAGTGGTGATTGTGTTGGAAATTGTAATTGAAATTGATATTTTGGTTGATGTCTTCAAATAAGACAGCCTAGTTGATCGAGTCGTGATCAGACTCCGTGTTAAAGATGGTGGTATTGATATTGAGAGTAATTATGGTTGATGTCCCTAATGGATAGCCTAGCCGATCGGGTCGTGATCGGACTCCGTGTTAAAGACGGTGTTATTGATATTGAGAGTAATTGTGGTTGATGGCTCTAATGAGATAGCCTAGCCGATCGGGTCGTGATCGGACTTCGTGCCGAGAGTACGGTGGTATTGGTATGGGGAATAATGGTATTGTGAATAATGGTATATCGATACTAAAAATCTCCCAATGTGATATATGGAAATTAATTTGCACAGTGTCTTGATCCTAAATTGAGGTTTGATGTTGATTAAAGCTTCCTTTGATATTATGATAATTTTGTTTGTATTATTTGTCATTCTATTGAGAGGGTGTTTAGTTATACATACTAGTGCTATTCGATAGTACTAACGTCCCTTTTGTCGGGGGCGCTACATCTTTCAATGAATGCAGGTGGTTCCACAGCAGGAGATATTGGTCAGTGATAGCAGTGCACCTTCTTCCCAGCTGCTTGGTAAGACCCACTTCATTTCGGGGTCATGAATCTTTTGTACTTTGTGTATTCTGTTTGAGGTATAGCCTGGGCCGCCTTGTTGCCGGCATTATCATTGTACTCATCTTTATCTATAGAGGCTCCGTAGACATAGTGTGGGTTGTGTATTGGTGCTGGGAAAGACAAACTATGTTATGTTGTGGATGTATTACTTGTCCATTTGAGACTTTAAAAATGATGAAACTATTGGAGATGAATTGGTATTGTAGACATGAACACATTTTCGTCTAATTAATGAAAATATGTATTATCTCTATTCGTGGATGAGTTTGGGTAGAATGAAATCTAACAGGCTTGCTCGGTCGGGTTCACTCGGTTGGGCGGGCGCCGGTCGCGCTCCTCGGTTTTGGGGCGTGACAAATTTGGTATCAGAGCCTAAGGTTTTAAAGTATCCTAGGATATCTCGGAGCCGTGTCTAGTAGAGTCCTTATTATTAGTGTGTTCCCGATCACATCTATAATTAGGATGCTACATGGGCATTTAGGAATAATACCCTTCTTTGATATTCTGAATCGTGCGATGAAACTGATTGTTAAACCGTTCTTCCTCTAACTCGTGCATTGAGGTTCAAGGTAAGTTTAAATGCTCTTTTGGTTTATTCTATGTAATGTTGTCATATGACATGACGAATGGGTAAAGGCCTGAATATTAAACAGATGGCATGTGTATCATGTTGAATGAACGGTATGACCATATGAGACAAGTATATAGTACCATGAGCATACTTTATATGAGAAGAGTGTTAGAAGTGATTACCCACCTCCAAAGAGGCATTGACATGATAAATGAGACATAAGCTTAACTAGTACATGTGGATGGTGTGAGAACCATGTATATGATTCTAAGATTTAAACATGTTGCATAGGCACGTGATATATGANGACTCCGTGTTAAAGACGGTGTTATTGATATTGAGAGTAATTGTGGTTGATGGCTCTAATGAGATAGCCTAGCCGATCGGGTCGTGATCGGACTTCGTGCCGAGAGTACGGTGGTATTGGTATGGGGAATAATGGTATTGTGAATAATGGTATATCGATACTAAAAATCTCCCAATGTGATATATGGAAATTAATTTGCACAGTGTCTTGATCCTAAATTGAGGTTTGATGTTGATTAAAGCTTCCTTTGATATTATGATAATTTTGTTTGTATTATTTGTCATTCTATTGAGAGGGTGTTTAGTTATACATACTAGTGCTATTCGATAGTACTAACGTCCCTTTTGTCGGGGGCGCTACATCTTTCAATGAATGCAGGTGGTTCCACAGCAGGAGATATTGGTCAGTGATAGCAGTGCACCTTCTTCCCAGCTGCTTGGTAAGACCCACTTCATTTCGGGGTCATGAATCTTTTGTACTTTGTGTATTCTGTTTGAGGTATAGCCTGGGCCGCCTTGTTGCCGGCATTATCATTGTACTCATC
>AWOL01S0027658.1:34702-46336 GCA_000715115.1 Nicotiana otophora | reverse complement strand
CATAGGCACGTGATATATGAAAGGCATGGCCTGGAGAGTAATGATAAATGTGTAGGTCTCTCACGGGAGACAAGAAGTTATGAAAGGAGAGTTGATTGAACCCACAATGAGAAGACCCTAGCACTATGAACGTTATAAGAATCCTAGGAATGTGCGAAGTGGTGTTACACTCCAAAAAGGATATTGACATGAGGGAGTTGGATCACAAGCCTATGTGGCTGAATAAGAGTAGAGAACGTATGAGGTTAATACCATGGTGACTTTAATCTCCCTAATAGTCGAACATATATATGAGGGATAGAGACATGAGACATATGTCCCTTGAAGTTGCTAAATTCAAGACTTGTGTCAAAATGTGAATCATTCACCCCAAGTGGGGGAGGAAGGTCCATAGAGAGGCCACTTAAATACAATGAAATAAGATTAAGACCATGTAGCTATGATGTTTGAATATTTTGTTGAAGACAGGTATAGTCTAGAAAAGAGATAATGGGTAGCATGATTCTCTGAAAGGATATGCTAATGAGAGACCACTAGTACCCCAAAAAGGTGGAAGGTTAAGGAAGATAAATTCTTCATACATGGCAATGTGAATGACACGGTCAACGATCCTAAAAACTAAGAGTACGTTTACAAAGGGATTTTATACTTGTTAGGGGGTCAGGAATAATGGAACCCAAGGAAGTAATATAGATCAAATGTGAAAGGCTTGCGAGTTCTTAGTATGAGTTAATCACGGATTTGTGATTTAGCTAAAGTTCCAAGGCTTTAAGAAATACGAAACGAGTGGGAGAGATAAATGTGATGTGATAATAACCCAAGAGTGCATCTAGACTTGATGGAGAGTCTCTTAACAATCTTACAAGCAAAAAAGTGTTAAGTGATACGTGGATGAGTACTAGGAAAGGGATGGAAGAATCTTACAAGCAAGGAAGTGTCAAAAATAAGGTTTTCAAACATAAAATCAATGAGTACTAGGAAAGGGATGGAAGAATTGATCAAATCCGTGCTTCCGAGTGTTTGGCACTTTTGTTCTTCTCTCAAAGTCACGTTCCCCCCTTCAAAATAGGTTTAGGTTGGCTTTTATATGAGTTGGGGCGTCTAGGGGTCGAAATAACCGAGTCCTAGTCGAAAAAGGCCATTTTCCCATCTTGAGCGTCTAGGGCAGCGTGGGGCGCTGCCCTGGCACTCAAAACCTAAGGCTACTGTAAATTGCGCCACAGGCAGCGCCCCACGATGCTTGTGGCCCTCAAATTTCACTCTTTGCCTTTTCTTCCCAATTTCGCTCCAATTCGCGCCATTTCGTCCCAAATTGCATCCGAATGATTCCTACACATAGAAATATCACAATTTAGCACAAATCATTATATTATACATCCGAAATCTACGAGACATGAGCAAAATGTGAGGCGATATATATCAAAATATGCATACATTAAGCCGATTATCAACACCCCACACTTAGACTCTTGCTCGTCCTCTAGCAATGGAACTATATTAACACCCCCAAAATGTACTTATCACTATGAAAGAGCACTTCACAATTAATTCAATCAAGCACCCTACCTTTTTTACTATGATCGATATCGGCAATTAAGCATGAACACGCGAATTTCACATTCTTCCCATTTTTAAACTAGACACTCAATGTTATTCCACCAACTCAAGCAACCTCTCCATAACCACCTTACTTCAAGAGACGACTCGTTACCACTAAGCATCCTCAACTCACACACTCACCCAACAAAAGAAAGTGTACAACATTACCAATCCGTCATGAGACCAAGTGCCCTCACCACAAGCAAAAGAGTGAATATCAAAGTAGTCCGCACATTCAAATATGTCATTGAACATAAATTAAGGACATCACACAATTGAACAACATTCACTCACCCTCAACAAAGAATTCATGTGCATCCCATGGTCGTACCATAAGCTTGCCCGTAGTGTATATCTCTACTAATCTAAGCTAGCCAAATCTAGGATCAATTAGGACTTTAAGGTTGTAATGTAGGCTAAGGGACGGGTAGGATACATGTAGGTATAGTGACTAACCCGCCTAAGCACTTTAATGCACTACACTCACAAATCAAGCGTAATTTCTTTTCAACCCATTCACTTGTCATACACCATATATAACATAGCCCTCTTTTCAATTAAGCACCTCTATGGATTCACTAGCACGAGTGAGAAAGATTAGGATGTGTGTATCTTTCTACATTATTTGAACTTTTATTTGCTTTTTCTTGCAAAATTTTTCCTCTTTTTTTTTCTTTCTTTTTCTTCACACACTCCATACATTGAAGTTCATAAGCTAGTGACCTTCTTTCATAATTTTAGTGCACCTTAAGAGCCCTTCCTTGGTTTCACTTAAACACCACTCCCTAATCTCTCACCTTACTTCTTTAGCGGCTAAGTGTCTTAGGAGGTAAAGGTTCAACAATCTCGAACTAAGAACAAAGTAGGAGTACGGCTTGTAATGTGAGTGCCAAGGAAACGGTCTATAGACTCAAAGGGGCTATCAATGGGAAGATTTTATTTGTCTGTGCCAAGCACCTTTATGGTCAAGAAAGAAACACCTATGTCATCTCCTAGACTAGCATAACTTAATGATTTTGCGTTGATTAACACACGGGGAAAGTTCTAGACTACACAGGATAGCACAGAATATCAACAATCCTTACACACACATGGCACTTGACTCACTCAAGACGGTTATGTGCGACTCTCAAGTCAAGCAAGCATATCAAGTTGAGAATTTTTAAACAACAATGCACTAGGTGGAATACAAGTCAATCAACTGAGAAAAAGGCGTCAAAGAGTAGGCTACTTAATTTACTTGGGTATTACAATTCAAATCATATATGCAGGAAGACAGAGCGCATGCCATAACTTAACTTGCCAATACCAAACATGTCAATAGGTACCTCAGAGCAATTTTAGTTTTCTCCCTTATCCTACTCCTAAAATAAACTCAACTAAATTTTGTGGTTCGAGCTACACCCTTGGAAAATAACTGGCGTCGAAAGAAAAACCAAGTGATACAACCTAACTATCTAAAAACAAATGAAAATCTTTTTGGTATTTTTAATCGGACTTTAATCCCTCAAGCAAATTGTCCGACAGATCCATCGTCGGGAAAAGTCCGAGCTTTTTCTAATTTTTTATTTTATGATAATACTATGTTAGTTCTAAACTAAGCTAACAAGTAGAAAAAAACAAAACAATAATTTTTTTTTTGTTTTCTTTGTAGTTGCAAGTCGTAGCATAGTTTGTTTTATTTTTTTTTAGTTAGAGTAGACTAATTTATTTTTTGTTTTTTTTGTAGTTGCAAAAATCTTAGGTGGGAATGATGTGTGGTGTGTGTAATGTATGTGTTGAGTGCTCGGGTAGTCGGGATTTAAACAAAAAAAAAGTGAAATGAGCGCCCAGCCCAGCGCCCCACGCTGGCTGGGGCGCACTTTGCAGTAAGCAACAGAAACTCAACGCCAGCCCCAACGTGGGGCGCTGGGCTGGCGGGTCAGGTAAGTAGTTTTTTATTTTTTTAATTTTTTCTTTATTTTTGTTTTCTTTGTTTAATTAAAATACCAAACCCAATTACCCATATACACATACAAACTAACCCATACCCAATTACCCAAACCCATCCTCTACCTAAATTAAAATAACTAAAACGCAAACCCCCCTTTCTCCAAAAAAAGACGTTGAACACTGCCCTCTCCTCTTCTTCCCTTTTCTCTCAAGTTCTCAAATTCTTCAATCTTCCTTGCTCAATTCCATCTCAAGACTCAAAGGTGTGTTCTTCTTGTTCTCTCTTTTCTTGTATTTTAAAATTTATTAGTGTAATTCTAGTCCTCTTTCTCAAACAATCCAAAATCCCATAGGTTTCTTTGACATATCTTGTTGTTATGGTGGTCTTAATATGCACGAAATTGGGTGCCAAAATTGGTTGTGAAGTTGTGTTTGAAGTAGTAAACTATAATTACCTCTACTTCATGTAAATTTGGGAGGGCCACCTTGCTCCACCATTGTTGAAATAAAAGAAGCAAAATTGATGCCCACAAGGTGTTTGCTAAAATACTTAAGAGAGTAAATTTGAACACCGGTGAAGTCTAAGTAACCGAGTGTAGTTGTATATGAGTTTGGCGAAGTGTGGGGTATTTGGAGGTATTGTTTCTTGTTGTAAACTCTTGTAAGTCGTAGTTAGTGTACTAAATTAGTGTAGTAATGTAGACTTTAGCTTTGTTATGCTTGAACCATATTTAGGTTACGGCCATGTCAAACTAATTGAATTATATGGCATAGGGAAGTCTGAGTACCTATAGCCTTATGATGACACATTGGTGAACATTAAACCAATATTATGACTCGATTATACATAGCCTTTGGTTTTAAGTGTGGGGTCATCTTGCCTCTCGCGATGACCTTAGGTGAAATTTCTTGATTCACTCTCATCTTTGTGTTTATCGTGTGTCGGTTGCTATGGATCGTGACGGTGCCGCTAAAGGAAAAGTGGTGGGGAAGTCCTCCACTACTGTTCCCCCCTCCAAAGAAACACAAGCAAGGCAAGAGTTCTTCCCGACAAGCCAAGGGAAAGCAAGTTGCTAGAGAGTCGACAAGGCCACCACGACCTCGGGTGGAACTTGTTTGGGATGACACCACCAAATGGCATGATACTTTTGTTCCATATGGGAGATATGTGTCTGAAATGGGGATAAATGTGAAGACCTTATAACGGAACTTCCCAGCTGTGCTTGCTAGATTGATCGAAAAGAAGATGGATAAGCTCCTTGAATGTCCGGGACCTGCAAATCTAAGCATGGGACGAGAGTCATATGCCAACTGGAATGAGGGGTTTGACAAGTCATGGATCCAAGGAAAGGAAATTCCTATGGATAGGGAAGCCTTATGTCGCTTCTTGGGAATTGATAGCCCAAATCCACGGGGGCTACGAAATTTGTTAAGAGTCCACGCTACCAAGAAATACGTCACACACTTTGTGGCGTTGATTCTAATGTAAAGTGGACGTAGACTAAGGGAAACACTCACCTTGAGATGCTCTAGTTCGACTTCAACAAAACGGCCAAGGTCTGGAAAAACTTTGTGCAAGCTAGATTAATGCCCGTTAAGCATAATAGTGAGTGCACTCGAGCTCGAGTGTGCGTGATCTACTTTTTGATGACCGGGAGACCCCTAAATGGGGGTGATCTCATGCTTGGAGAAATGGCCTGCACCCGTTTTGGAGGGAGAATCAAGAGGTTTTGTTTTGGAAACATCCTGACACAGTACATGCTATCCCGTGGGGTACCAGAGTATCCTAGCTATGATGAGGTAGTGGAGGCACCCAAGGCATTGCTAGACATCACATCCTTGCTAGAGTCCACATCAAAACTTACTCAGGCTGCAAGGAATGAGAGGGACAAAAGTTTTAATAGGTATCTTTATAGTTCCCTAAATGTTATAATGAGCAGGCTAGGGGTGTTAGATAAGGAGCGTATGCAATTGCAAAATGATCTCTCCAGTTCGTCCAAAGAGATGTTAGGCATAGCACCGGGCAGTCCCATTCATCCGTCTTAGGATGAAAACACTTACAAGAGATCTGATGATGAGGATGAGGATGAAGATGAAGTTACGGGGTCCATGGCTTTGGTACCCTTAGGAGATGATGATGATCCCAGAGCCACAGTCGGTGGACATCCTGAGGAGGCAGACTCCGACTAGCAGGGAGTTCTTTCTTTCCACCTTGCTCTATTTTGAATTTTTTATGCATCGGGGACTATGCATTGCTTAAGTGTGGGGTGGGGGAATACTTCTTGACTTGTGATTAAAAAAAACTATGCTAGGAAAGCAGTAAAAATTGGGTTGCCTCCCAACGAGCGCCTGATTTAACGTCGCGGCACGACTCAACACGTTTTTAAGCATCAGCCAAGTCCACCGAGGTCTTGTGATGTGCAATGTCACCACCCCAATAATGTTTTATTCTCTGGACATTTACCAAGAAGGTACCACTTGAGATCGTATCACACAGTTCCACCGCTCCATGAGGCCTTACACTTGCCACAACAAAAGGACTTGCCCAACGAGACTTAAGCTTTTCGGGGAAAAGCTTCAACCTCGAATTGAACAAGAGAACTTCTTGACCCGGCTCAAACTCTCGATGTTGGATGTGCTTGTCATGCCACCTCTTAGTATTTTCTTTATATAATTTGGCATTTTCATATGCGTGCAATCGAAACTCATCAAGCTCGTTGAGTTGCAGCAACCTCTTCTCACCAGCTAGGTCCATATCCATATTCATCTTTTTAATTGCCCAATAGGCTTTGTGTTCAAGCTTGACGGGTAAGTGTCACGCCTTCCCATAAACTAACTTATACGGAGAAGTACCTATGGGAGTCTTGTATGCAGTTCGATATGCCCATAATGCGTTGTCTAGCTTCCCGGCCTAGTCCTTTCTATTTCCACTTGCTGTTTTCTCCAGAATCTGCTTTACCTCTCTGTTTGAAACTTCTACTTGACCACTCGTTTGGGGGTGATAGGCATTGGAAACCTTGTGCTTAACTCCATACTCTGCAAGAACATTATTCAGCAATTTGTTGCAGAAGTGAGTTCCTTCGTCGCTTATCAACACTCTTGGAGTCCCAAAGCGTGTGAAGATGTGCTTCTTTACAAAGCTCACCACTACCTTTGCGTCATTAGTAGGAAGAGCAATGGCATCCACCCACTTAGAAACATAGCTGACTGCCACCAAGATGTACGTGTGACCATTAGAGTATGGGAACGGTCCCATGAAATAAAACCCCCAAACATCAAAAAGCTCTACTGCCAGAATGTTTTGCAAAGGCATCTCGTGCTTCTTCATGATTGTTTCGGTTCTTTGGCACCTGTCACACTTTTTAACTAAGGCATGTGCATCCTTAAATAATTTTGGCCAATAAAAACCTGATTGTAGCACTTTTTGGGCAGTTCTGTCCCCACCATGGTGCCCTCCATATGGAGAAGCATGACAGTCATGCAATATTGCATTCATCTCTTCCTCGGGAACACACCTTCGCACCAACTGATCTGCGCACTGCCTATATAGGAATGGGTCATCCCACATGTAGAGCCTCACATTATATAGGAACCTTCTTCTATTATCAGGTGTCACTTCTGGTGGCGTCACACCACTTGCAATAAAATTGACATAATCTTCATACCACGGGGCTTCCCTTGAGGTGACTGCTAATAACTGCTCATCAGGAAATGTTTCTTTAAACCCCCCTTCAGTTACATGGTTCCGATTTTCTAATTTGGATAAGTGATCAGCCACTTGATTCTTTGTTCCTTTTCGATCTCGGATCTCCAAGTCAAATTCTTGCAAGAGGAGGACCCCCTTGGCTTGGCGTCTTTCTTTTCAAACAAGTATCTGATAGCTGAATAATATGTGTAGACGATGACTTTGGTTCCCATTAGATAGGATCTGAACTTGTCAAATGCCCACACCACTGCAAGCAACTCTTTTTCAGTGACAGTGTAATTCATCTGGGCTGAATTCAGAGTTTTGCTCGCATAATAAATGGAGTGAAAACTTTTATCCCTTATTTTCCCCAAAACAGCTCTGATTGCTATGTCACCCGCATCGCACATCAACTCAAATGGCTGCGCCCAATCTGGGGCAATGATAATTGGTGGAGTCACCAACCTTCCCTTCAGCTCCTCAAATGCTTTCAGACAGGCATCATCAAACTTGAAGGGGGCATCTTTCTCAAGAAGCCTGCACAAAGGAAAAGAAATTTTCAAAAAATCTTTAATGAAACAATGATAAAAACCTGCATGGCCCAAGAAACTGTGAATGCCTTTGATAGATGTCGGCGGGAGCAATTTTTCAATTGCTTCCACCTTTGCTTTATCCACCTGCAAATCATTTTTGGACACCTTGTGCCCCAAGACTATACCTTCACGTACCATGAAGTGGCACTTTTCCAGTTTAGTACCAAGTTTGTCTCTTCACACCTAGCAAGCACTTTATCAAGGTTCATTAAACAATTATCAAAAGAGCACCCGAACACAGAAAAATCATCCATGAACACTTATACAAATCTTTCAACCATGTCAGTAAAAATAGCCATCATACACATTTGAAAAGTCGTGGTGCATTACAGAGACCAAAGGGCCTTCTCTTAAACGCATACGTGCCATAGGGACAGGTAAATGTAGCTTTCTCTTGGTCCTCTGGGCTATAGCAATCTGATTATATCCTGAATAGACATCTAGGAAATAGTAGTATTCCTGGCCAGATAATCTATCAAGCATTTGGTCAATAAAGGGGAGGGGAAAGTGGTCCTTTCGGGTGGCATTGTTCAATTTTCTATAATCTATACAAATTCTCCACCCAGTGACAGTTCTTGTGTGAATCAAGACATTAGTTTCATTAATCACTACAGTCATCCCCCTTTTCTTAGGCACACATTGGACGGGGCTTACCCATTTGCTATCAAAGATTGGAAATCCAATACTTGCATCAAGCCACTTAATCACTTCTTTTCTTACCACCTCTTTCATGATTGGATTTAGTCGGTGTTGCTGCTCTACACTTGGCTTGTGTCCGTCCTCCATGAGGATTTTATGCATGCAGAAAGCTGGACTAATGCCTTTAATATTAGACATCGTCCACCCAATTGCTCGTTTGTGCTCACGTAGCACTCTCAACAGCTTTTCTTCCTGCAATTTAGACAAGTCAGAAGAAACAATAATAGGTAAAGTGTCAAAATCACCCAAATAAGCATATTGAAGGTGAAGGGGGGGGGGGTTTAAGCTCCAATTTTGGAGCTTCTTCAATTGATGGCCTTGGAGGAGGCCCACTTGGCCTATTTAGGGGCTCAAAGGGGTGAATTCCATGCATGTAAGTGCATGATGAATCAAGAATATGCATCATCTCCTCAACCTCATCATCAATCTCCAAGCTATCGAACAACATGAGTGCTTTTTCTAGAGAATCATCTAGATATACACTCGTGACAAGGAGTTGCTCATCCATCTCCACAACAGATATCATAGAGAGCTCCTCATAGTGGCGGAAAATTTGGATCGCTTTGTAGACATTAAAGACTGCTTCCTCGTTGTCCACGCTCATAATCATTTTTCCCTCTCTCACTTAAATAATTGCATCATCAGTAGCCAAGAAAGGTCGTCCCAATAAGATTGGAACATGTTCATCAGCCTCATAATCTAGGATAATGAAGTCCGCAGGGAAGATGAATTTCCCAATTTGCAGCAACACATTTTCAATCACTCCTTCAGGGTATACGATGGACCTATCAGCTAGCTACAACATCACAGTGGTTGGTCTTGGAGCTCTCAGGCCCAATTGCATGAACAAGGACAAGGACATCAGATTTATGCTCGCCCCTAAATCACAAAGAGCACGACCCACATCAATATTACCAATTCGCACAGGGATGGTGAAGCTGCCAGGATCCTTAAGCTTTTTAGAAAGCTTGTTTTGGACCCTTGAAGTGCACTCCTCAGTAAGTGAAACTATCTCAAATTAAGTCAGTCTCTTCTTGTCAGCCACTATATCTTTTATGTACTTAGCGTACTTTGGAATTTCACGAAGTACATCTACCAATGGAATATTCAATTGAACCTGGCTTAACATAGAGAGGAATTTGTTGAACATGCGATCATCATTCTTTTTCTGCAATCTCTGGGGGAAAGGTGGTGGTGGCCTTTCAGCCTCCACTGGCTCTGAACTTGCGTCATTTTTCTTTGACTCGTGTGTTGCCTTAGGAATCAACTCCCCCCCGGGTATAGGCTTGACCTTTCTCTTCTTCGGCACTTCCTCTAGTTCCCTCCGTTTCTGAGTGTAACTGCATTAACTTGAGGGTTCTTCTCTGTATCACTGGGGAGAGCACCTGCAGGTCTAGTATTTTGATTTGCTGCTAGCTGCCCCATTTGCCTCTCAAGATTTCTGAAATCAGTCTTGAGTTTTTGATTGTCAAGCAACAACTTCTTTAGCAAGTCATTCGTACTCTCTTCTATTTGTTGGGGTGACTTCTGAGGTTGATTAAAATTTCCTTGGGGCCTATAATGATTCTGATTCGGCTGATTTCCGCCCCATGAGAAGTTGGGATGATTCTTCTAATTTGGATTGTAAGTATTCCCATATTGTGCATGCTAATTCATCGGACCTCTACTCTGTTGCCCCACATAGTATATAGATTCAGGATTCATGGGGCACATGTCACTCGTATGACTGTCACCACATAGTTCGCAACAAATAGACATCTATTGTACATGTTGCATCTGTTGTGTTTGTTGTATTGTCATTCTATTCATCTAATTTGCCAATTTTGCTATATCGGCTCTCATGGCTGAGAAGTCATCAAGCTCAATCACCCCGACGGCTTTCTGTTTAATTGCTCTTCATGAGTCCCCATCTCCTTGCCAATTATGATCATTAGAAGTGAAGTTATTTAGCAAGAGTTAGAAATCACTATACTGCCTCGCCATGTAACTACCCCCACAAGTTGAATCAAGATTCATCTTTGATGCCTCGTCTAGCCCATCAACAAAAGTATGACCCAATACCTCATCAGTCTGACAATGATGCGGGCAGTCTCTGAGTAGCTTCTTGTATCTTTCCCAAGCTTGACGAAGTGTCTCGCCATCCCATTGTTGGAACCCAAGAATATGGCTCCTCAGCGACTTTTTCTTAGTGGGGAGAAACTTGATTAAGAATTTCCTTGCTAGATCATCCCAAGTGTGGATTGAGTTCGCGGGCTCCTTTTGCATCCATTCCTTAGCTTCCCCCAGCAGTGCAAAGGGAAATAGTGTTAGCCTGACATAGTCCTTAGAAACGTTCGGATAATTGTAAGTGTCCGTAATTTCCAGGAAATTCTTAATGTGCCTCTACGGGTCTTCATAAGATAGACCCATATATTGCCCTGTGGACTGAATCAACTGTACCATGTACTGTTTGAGTTCAAAATGCCCTGTGATATCAGGCTTCACAATAGCCTGAATCATATTAGCAAGATTGGGTCGTGCGGCTTTTATCATCGCATGCTCTTCATTACCTGCAATCCCTATTGGTTGTGGTTGAATTACGATGTTCAACTCTTTTTCTATCCATATTGGCTGTGGCTGTGGCTAACTTAATGCTTATATGTCAATGGAATTAAGATTAACAAGAATGCATTTACAATTCCTGTATTTCAACAAAGCAAGGCAATTAGGTATATGTCTATCCTAATTGCGAATCCGTTCCCTGATGCCCAGGTTCAAGAACTTGCTCTATTTAAAAATATGTAATCTAGAATTTTCACTTTCGAGTTCAACTCTAGATTCGTAGATAGTATTTCACTATTAGCTACTCAGCAAAATAAAAAAGAACATAATTAAATAAACAACCCGATATGATAACATCAACTTTGTCAAATTAAACTTCAAACATCAACATTCATGTATCACCCATGACCCTAGAATAATAGGGTTCTTAGCCACTCAAGTTCATACAATCATCAAAAATAAGGTTTTCAAACATAAAATCAATGAGAACTAGAAAAGGGATGGAAGAATTGATCAAATCCATGCTCCCGAGTGTTTGGCACTTTTGTTCTTCTCTCAAAGTCACGTCCCCCCCCCCCCTTCAAA